>WURT03650320.1:0-19097 GCA_009936505.3 Holothuria glaberrima
TGGTTTGTGGGTTACAAATGAAGTCGGCATGTGAAAATTAAGCTCATGGTATGAGCGCTCTCAGAAATTATGGAGCCCGCAGAAAATCAGAAATTTATACTACTGAATTACTCTCCCAAACTTAGATAATGTTAGTAATAGCTCTCTAAGTCTATGTCCTTGCCAAGGGCGTACTCAGGGGGAGGGCGTTGGGCCATGCCACCCCTCATGGATGCCAATTTTTTTCATCACAAATTTTACTTCAAAAGGTAGCATATGTGGCACCAAATTGCATGTAAGGACATCTAATTTTTCAAAAATTTTTAAAGGGGGGGGGAACATCCCCTCCTCCTTGGAGCCCTGCCCAGGCCGGCGATCAAACAACATACTTTATTACCCCCTCCCCCGCCACTGACCCTAGCTGTTTGTATATTTCAATGACTTGATGAGATATTCTGTGAAAATTTATGCTTCTCCATTAAACAAAAATTATCTCCCCCTCCCCGCTCTGAGCTTGGTCCCCCATCCCCTGCTCTCCAAGTCTGGTTACTGGCTTGGCTTTTGCGAGATAATTGACTGCACTTACGTAAGGGCAAAGTCATCTTGCAATCTTCCAAGGTCGTTCAAAGCATAAGTAGAAATGAAAGCTTTATATTTTGGGCTGCTAGCTGCAATTTCGAAGAAACCTTGACTTTGAACAATCTTTGCCATGTTATGTTTAAAACTGGCGTGTGCCAAAAGACCTGGATTTCATGACGTCATCACTCAAGGTGATGAAGAAATTTAACCACGAATTTTTCTACGTTTTCTTCCTTGTAACAGAATAATTGCTTTGCTTCCTGCAATGACCATGAATGACATTACAAATCCATGAAACTAGTTAGTATTACAAAACCTTACAAGATGATCTTCTATATAGAGGGAGCAATAAATTCAGCCAAAAATTAAAGATAAGCTGGCTGCTTCGCCAGAATGTAATAGTAGGAAACATCATGAGCTTGTACATGATTGTGAGCGTTTTGGTCTAGTCATAGTTGTGTTTATTAACTTTGGTCTAATCTATTGGCGTTGCAACCGGACAGAGATATGAAAAAGACAAGAGTGCAACTTAACTATATGTGCAATGCAGGAAAATGCGTACGCCGCATTACTGACTACGTAAGCAGCCCTTCCTAGTAACAGCTTTTTTATCGGCTCGCTCCTTGATACGAAAAATTTGACTTCATTCTCTCATGCCCATATTTAACTACTCTTCAACATGTCCCAACGAAATATGCACATAGCAAAGCATTGAAATAAGTCTGCATAAAAGAGGGGTATCCCTCACCCCTACCCCATCTTGATCCGACTTTTTATTTAGTTTCTGATCCCTCATATTTTGATCCTATTTAGCCCAATTATTTTGTACATGGACTATTCGAGAAATTATACAGTAAGGATGTAATGTGAGTGCAATGCTTCACTGAGGCTGATACATACTTCAGTATAGCGCTGTAAAGCTATGAAAGTTGAGCATTGTTCAACTCTGAGCTTTCGTTGTGACTGACCCGGAAGAGCAACGGATGGCCCTGTATGGTTCTTATAGCTTTAGAGCGCGTGAAAATTTGGAGGTATAAACCGACCTTTACACTAAACATAATGAAGATATTCAAAAGGAAAAATGCAGTCACCTCAATTTGGAGTAGTGTACCCGGGCACCCTGATTTGGTTTCGCTGAAAAGAGAATGCTATGCATTCATGATGCCGTGTGTGTAAGTATGCGTGTATGTATGTGTGTTTGTATCACTTCTAGTTTACACGGTATCTCAACAAGGGAAACTGAAAGTTCTCAAATTGGTAGGTAGATGCCCCATATTGAGAAGAAGAAACCTATTGTTTTTGGTGGAGGTCAAAGATCATCTGGGGTCACCGGGGTCAAACTCTGAAAACCTTGTTTACACGATATCTCAAGGTAGGAAGCTTGGATAGATTTCATACTTAGTACCTAGATGCACATGCCAAAACATCTAACCACAAAGTACTACCCGTTCCAGTGATCACCGACTGAGACCGATACCGCAAAAAATACCTGTCACCAAAAGCTGACATGAAACAGATGCTGCTGTCTGCTTTTCAAACCTATGTTGTGGTTTCAGGGAGTTTAAATAGAGTGTACTTTGTCAAAAAATTTACAGATATGTGCTTCCTGTCGTTTTGTTAATAAGGAATGGGCCTTGCAATAGTCTATTGAAAGTAAGCTTTTACCAATTCTTTGAACCTGCCAGTAAATTGGTATACTTTGAGCAATAGTTTATTTGTTTGAAGTTACAGTATTGGTAAATGGTATTTTGTATGAAAGATATAAGTTGCTTGAGTTACCGAGGTTTATTTGTAATTTGGAGTTTCCTCATATGTACTTAAATTAGCACTCTAGTTTTCAACTTTATCTGTTCATATTGGGTGTATCATGAATTGAAAATATTTCCTGCTGTCGTGTAGAATCTTAGCACTAGTTTGTCTATTTGAATATTTTGGTGTGTTTAAACCTAAGTTCCTGTTGTGTTGTGTTGTGTTGTGTTGGGGGGTGGGGGGTAAACATCCAGCAGCATTCTGTGGGGTGGTAAGAATTTGCTTTTTCTGCCTCACTTTGTACCGCTTAACCTAATTGTTACCCATATTTTCAAAGTTTAGCACATTACTACTGCTTGACAGTTGGGTAATTATAACAGCTAACGTTCCTTACTTGTATGCAAGCTCCCTCTTAAGTACTTTCAGTTAGAGGGGAATAGACATGCAATTTTGTGTAAATCTTCCAAAATTCACAAAAGTCGTTAAGTTTTAACTTGAGCAAACTCCATAGTCCATCCTAATCACTACTCGTGGCTTACGCAGCCATTCAGGGCTAGTGCCACTTCAAGCCTACCTATACCTTCTGATCAGAGGCGCCGTAGATACGGGGGCCTTCGGGTGTGGTCACCCCCTCCGTCGGCCGCCCAATCTGCCAGCACATGGACAATCATTTGGAATATCGACTCTCGGGAATGAGGCAAAAGTACTGAAAGGAGAGGAAAATCTTTTCTCCGTGGTAATTTAGTAAGCAACCAAACTTACATGACTTGTAATTAGGTGGTTATTTTGAGAATTATTCCTTACCGAAACATGTGAAAATTGCCCATGCTTCCCGTGGTGTATTCAAGTTCCTTATTGGTCATCAGGTCATTCTGAGTCTAACTTCCTTCAACTTGTGTACCAAAGATATTGCCTACGTGTAGTATCAATGAACGGTTCCCTATCTAAAAGAATATATTTCGCTAAGATAAAGTAATTTCAGTACTCGTACTTCAGTATTATTGCTCAGAGCGTGATGGTTTTGTTAACACAGCACTCCTGGATTTATCTCAAGGATGGTGCAATAATGCCTGAATTGTAATGAATTTCATAGCAACCAGAATTTTCAGGAGTCTAATGGACTGTTAATAGCCAGGGAAACACCTCGGAATGCAAGCGCAGATCCAGAAATTTTGAGGGGGAGGGGATTGGCATGAAGAGAAATCTCAAAATGCAGCAAAGGTGAATAACGAGCGCGAAGCTCGGCTCCAGCTACTCTTTTAAGAATTTATATCAATTCATATTTTATTAAATACCAATGGCTAAGTGCTGGTAACTGTAAAGTCACCTGTAGATCAGGCCCAGGGAGAGCCTGAGTTATTTTAACGCTAACATTAAGCGTGATATGTACATTTACTTAATTTAGAAATGATATTTACCATAATGAGTGTTCTATTTTCGTTAAAATGTTAGTCGGGTATGGATGGGGCGTGAGAGATAATAATAATTGCGAGGTTACGTCGCCGAAATTTTTCCACTCGTCCGGCGTAAAGCGGGCACTCGCTCCAATGCAATACTTTTGGCATCACTTTTTGTCCCTAGTAGACTTTTGGCAAGAGATTATTAACCGGGAATGAGCACAGTAGTCCGCAAGATCAGTGGTGCGGCCAGGCTTTGCTGACTGGGGAGGCACCCACATAAACCAAGAGAGTCGTGGTAAAGCATGTATATATATATATATATATATATGCTCTCTTAAGATATTTTGCAACCTGCGTGGATCCTTCCTTTGTCACCTGATGCAGACTTGCCCTCCTGGGGAAAGGGGTCAAAGGATGTCCCCTCCCCTTTGAAGACTTTTTTTCATTTGATGTGGCTCAGATACAAACTAGTGCTATCTTTGGAAAAGTTACGAACTGATCACATGTCTAAAAATTCTAATAATTTAGTGAATTGTTCTTAATTTGGGCTGGTTAAAAGGGTGAACAACTCTCCCCACCCCTTTGAATTTTTTTCTATGGAAGGTGGCTTAAATGCAAAATGGCGCTACCTTTTGCAAAACGTTCTGATAACATGTTAAGAACCTCTCATTATTTAGTTATATTTTGGTTGTGACATGGGGCCCTCCAAGGCTGGTACCATGAGACCCGCGGCCTAGCAAGCTCTGGGGTAATTATAAAATGACGATACTAATATGAGCAATGATAATTCAGACATCAGCGAGCAATGGGGAGTGAGCGAGAAGGAATAGCCAAAGGGTTGTAAATTAAGAAGACATGTACTTGTAATATTCATCATTCACCAATGCCGAGTGTCCGTGAAGCGCGCATTGAAAAGCTTTGCAAAATGTCTAACAGAAATACATACGTCCAATCTTTCACATGATGCTACAAAGCTGACGGGTGTTACCATATGCTATACTCATGATGTTATATTGCTCTATGATCCTCTCTTAGTGCGCGGTCCCTATACAGAGTTCGGAGATGTACTTCTAATTTTCGGAAATTTGTTTTTCCCAGAATAATTATCTGCGGTGTTTTGACCCGAATGATGGCCATTAGATAGAGAGCCCCAAACATGACAAATGTGCGCGAGGCGCGCAAAAATTTTGCTTTAAAAATTATTTCTGTGACAAACTACAGTTGCACGCGGACTATGCACGAAGAGACTGCAAATCCCTCAAAATGTTTCTGCCAATTAGAATGCGAGTATGTTACATAGTTGTTCGTTAAAAATTTCAATTTCCAATAAGAAGTTTCTCAAGAACAGAGGAGGGCGAAATGAAATCCCTTTCTTCACGATCGTTTTTACAATACTGTGCTCATCTGTAATCACGTCTATGGTCATGAACGATTGGCTTAGGATTCTCACCGATGAAAGATGCGAATGTGTTTGAGACCTCATATTGATAATGAGGGCAAAAATGAGCTAAAAGAGCGAGGAGCTCCCAAAACTTTTGGTAGACTACGAAGGATTAGTTTGCGAAAACTTGGATTGGATGGTTTTCAAATGATTTGTGATAGAAAATGATTGAAGTAAATCCATCACTCAGTCGAAAAAACTTCCCCCTATCCCCTGCAGAAATCTATGGTTTAAATGCCTTTTGAGGTAATTTCAAAATTTTTTGTAAATTTTCAAAAATCGATTGCGAATCGAATGTCCCCTGCCTGCGGTGCAGCGAACGATAGCACGTCCTCTCGCCAGCCTAGGATCTTAAATCATCAGAAAGCCCGTATGCATGACAGAATTTTTGCATCTTAATCACCTAGATTGAAAAAAAATAATTGTTAGTACAGTAATGCAACAATCCATGCCCCCTGCGCATAAATCCTTATTGTCACGTCAAGAGATCTGCAGACTAGCATAACTCCTCAGCAATATACATGTTTTCGCACAGTCTCGTCATTAACCACTTCAATGGATTTTAATGGACATAATTAAACGAGAAGCTCCACCCAACACCCGCAGAAAGATATAGCCTACGTTTAATTATGGAGCGCCATGGTTTAATACATTTTTAGGCAATGTTGTTAAAGCTGACTTTTTTCTTTCTTTCTCCACTTTTTTTTCTCTCAGCTCCTTCTTTCCTTTACTCCTTTCAGTTCAATTCATGACAGGTTTGTGCTCCTTAAAAGTTCCCAGTCTTGAAAAGAATGTCACCCGTCTATGACATAAAGATTAGACATGGCAACCAATCTGCCAATACTTGCACGCTCGGCAACATTCTGAGCCCCCCCCCCCTTTCATGTCTTTTCTTGCGGCCTCATGCATGAAGGTAAAACGCGTTGTTTGCAACGCATGCAAAAATACAGACTGAGAAATTCTCTAGTTCTAGAAAAGGCTCAGTATATAACAGCCAAAAGGTTTCGCGCCCTTCGTGCGCAGACGTTTAGCTTATGTTGCCGTTATTTGACATTTCCTTGGCTAAAAGCATGCTGGAAGGCCAGAACTCACATTTTTTATTTATAGCCTGTACAGCTCTTAGGGTCCTGCCTTGTTGGTCAGTATTATTTGCTCAAAATGTGTAAATTCAAACATGGTGCACATGCAAACAAAATTCCGCTCTGTTCATTTCTTATTTCTTGACATAGACCAAAAATACCAAAGCTGTGCTACTTGGTAGGCATACCCCAAATTTTTCCTTTCCCTTTCTAGTCCCCACTAAATGTGATACTTATCAAATAGCAGGGTTGTAGCTACGGTGGTCGGCTCTAGCCGGCACTCACAATAGACGTTTTGGGAAATTCGGTGCTCCGGCCGGGTCACCAGTCAATTGCACCATGACCACGTACAGGGGTACCCTGACTAGTGTAAACACGCAAAGACACTGTAACTTGATACACTTCACCTTTGACCCACTTTCAGAATGCATTGCGTGGAAACATTTCCCAAAACGTCTATTGGCGACCAACACTGCAGAAAAAAATACATACTACTGACCACCACTTGTGCACCTGCGCGACCAGCACTAGTCCAAGCTGTAAAATTGTGAAAGTGTCATTGAAGTGATGGGGAACTATAATATTATTATGAGGAATTTACAAGAACCTACAGGTCTCACAATATCGATAAATATAGCACCATTTTGCATCCAAGCACTACAACTTATGCAAAAATTTTCAAAAGGGGGAGGGGTACACCCCCTCCCTTTATACCCTTCCCCAGGCCGCGCACTTTCAACAACCACCACTGTCAAATAGTCAAGCAATATTCAGTGCTAAGGTAATTGTAGTTTGGACTAGAAAGAGCCTCCAATGCAATGTATTAGACCTGTCTGAATTTAGTCTTAAACTGCATTTCCTTTCCGTCATCAAGCTTCACGCCAGGTGTGGACTGGAAGGGGCTGTTTGGACAGCCCTTCCCCATGAAAAGATGAAAAGGGGTAAAAGGAATCGAAAACGAAATAGAAAGGAAAGAGGAAGAAAATTAACAAGATTTTTCAGAAACATTTACATTTCTGTTGAGGCTGAGTGGAGTTTAGGTCCACATTTCAAGGTTGACGACGAGACAGAGGGAGAAAATGCCAGAAAACAGCTGAATGGCTAAGGGATGGCCCGGTGCTATCTATACAGGTCTATGGATGTTAACATAAAGATATGGAGGACATAGGCCTATGTGGGGAGGGGAAGCAGCTGGCTTCTTTGAACTGTAGTAAAAACTTTGAGATGTACAGTAAAGCTGAATGCAATCTGTTCGGGGAATTGAGGTACCAAACTAAATCAGTTTTACCACAGAGAGGTTCTATAATGACCACTGACACCTGGCTGTCAGGTATGGAACGCCAAAACAGACAGTAGTCATTGCAGTAGATAACTGCAGTAGATTACTGCAGTTGGAACGAAGTACTTACAGGACAGCACGTAACTGCCACATAACGAAATATGAAGCAAGATGTCATGACATAATAGTGTGATATGTTACACAATGACTTTTTGAATTATGTTCGTTTCATCGGTCATTATTTGACAGTAAACTATTCTTGGTCATTATGTGGCGATGTTGAGACTACCACATAAGGACTTGTGCAGTTTTATGTCATTATGTAATGGTATTTTTGTAACTACATAATGACTTAGGACTACATGATTTTGTACTGCATTTTTGTCTGTTTTGGCGTTCTATAGTCAGGGGGCTGTACCACCGTGCAGACTACTACAGCCCATGCACCCATGATTTTATAATGGAACAAATATGCCCAAATACCCAGTTTCTTTCGCACAGCAGCTTCACGCTTCAGTAACTTTTACCTTTGAACACACGCTGCTCTACGTGACAGCTGTGGAAGCCATGTGGACTCGTCCATTTTTAAAGGGGACAGCATTTTAGTAAAAATAGATTTTGTCGTTCTGCATATATTATTACTTGTTTGTATGTTACAAAAAGTATTATACTACTGTACTTAGTTTAATCCCATAATCTGACATTTTTATATGGCCAAGGTCATTTTAATATTCACAAACAAACACTTAGCCTTCCCTTTCGGTGGACGATACAATCATGAACGAACAGTTTTGGCCGAGCCAGAA
The DNA here is from genome assembly GCA_009936505.3 of Holothuria glaberrima. NCBI lineage: Eukaryota > Metazoa > Echinodermata > Holothuroidea > Aspidochirotida > Holothuriidae > Holothuria > Holothuria glaberrima. The sequence goes on from WURT03650320.1 coordinate 8,313, forward strand.
TCTAACAACGAACATTTTTTTAAACTGGCATTTCTCTTTCACTTGTCGTTGAACTCGTATAAAACTTAATTTCTATGATCTATCTTAGAGACATGTTTACTGGCATTATTTTTTTTACATGGGTGCAGATACAGCGAAAATTCAACTCTTAGGTTTCCATTCAAATATGAACAACAGCCCTCTTACGCTACAGGAAAACAAAGAGAATAATAAGACGTTCGAGCACTTTGACCGGGGTATTTTATTTTCTACTAAATTCCGCCGAAGGTTCCTCTCAACCAGTCATAATGAATTTTATACTGTTGAAAAGAGAAAAAGTTACTCTGAAAGATCAACTTTGCCCCAAGTCGATACGACATTCAGAAGCGAACTTGTTGTCACTGTAAATAGGGACAGTGCAAAATTTAAAATTATGAGGGAGAAGAGAGGAGAAAGAGAGAACGAACTCAGAGAGAAAAAGGAACATAACAAGAAACGAAGAAAAGAAAAAGGGACTCAGAATGGAAAGGAAAGAAAGAAATGACAAGAACAGTGGTTATTGACGAATGGAAGGAAGGAGGGGAAGGAGACTTTGATCCACCAACACTATCGGCGCATTTCGAGCGCAGACAAGTCCTGCTTATGACGATTAGTATAGGAAAACAATAAGTTTATATACAAGGTTACAGAGAATATCTCTGGACCATCCGTATTAAGACTCAATCTCCTTGCCCACCCAAAATTATCAAGCGTTCACCTATTTGCTACGCCCTATGCTTTACTTGTAAAAATGGTAGCACCCCGGGGCGTTCTTCATTTTCATCTGCCTAAAGTGAAGAGAAAGTCATAGATGAGGTAATTTCTTTTCCAATGTCCCTCGTACTTTTTAACTTGTAGTATCTGTCAATTTTTATTTTCCAGTGAATTAATCATTGACCAGACACAGGATAACTGCCCTTGGGAAGTAGTGAGTGCAAATCTAGTATTTTACTTTCAGATGTAGCCTACTTCTAATTTCAAGTACCAGCTGAACATAGTGGCAAATGGTATGTTTAGAAAGAGTCTGACCCTTTAAGCTGTTAAGTAAGTTGGGACAGTATTTTTGGTCTATTGCGATGAGGAATATATTTTACCTATAGCCTACGGGGATAAACTCAAGGACTGCTCCGGGGGAGGGGCATACCCTAGTTGCGTCATTTCTCCAAGCTAACTTCAAAAAGAATCTCCCAAGCCAGCTTCAAAAAGAAAGACAAAACTGCGTGTCTCAGGGCTGTGTAAAAATATAAAGCCTTGAGCCAAATTGTCGGTAAAATTTGCGCACGAATGCCTAATACAATCCAATGCTCCCTGAATGATGTGCACACTTTAAGACGTCACCAAAAAGTTTGTCGTATGCAACCTTTTCCATGCATTTATCCAGACAGCTTTATGCGGTTAAACTATCCAGTGAGTTGTCTTCGTGATTGCTAGAAATTTAATGTTTAACATGATTAGATGAACACTTTATTTGCATATTTTCAAGATGGCGACCATGAAATGTCGAAATAGATTTTGTTTTGCATAGATTTTGGCATACCTTTATTTCTTATAAGCATTCTACAATGACTTAAATACTACATTTTTGAGACATAAAAGAGTCAATAAAGATAACATGCAAGGTGATTAGATCATGAATTCATTTGCATATTTTCAAAATGACGGTAATGACAAAAGTTGTTAATGACCACGTTGTATATGTATAAACTATCAGTTTGTACAAATAGTATAACAAGATACATTTGACTATGGTGAATTTTTCAAGGTGCTAGTGCTGTGCCGTTTTCCTCTGGGTACCGTTAAAAGTTTCTTAACTGTACGTAGCCTTGATACATGGACAGTTCAAAGCACCTGAGGTCGTTGATCTTGCATTTGTATCAAAGCTTTCATGCTTTCTTTCATCCGCGGTTAATGAGCTCACTAGAAACCTTTGATGTCTGTCTTGTTGTGCTGTACAGTTTACGTGCCAAGCATGTAATGTTTGCTTGGATGCGAAGCACGGGTTTGAGCACAAATAGTATCTGCCCCTATATGTGTCCACCTTAATATGTTGCTCCTTTTCGGTGTTCCAACAAAGCTGTCCCCGTCGGAAGGATACTTGCCATGGATCTTGAGCCTTGAGAATTCGTGTTTCCTTGATTCATTCACAGTCTCTATCTTTCACATTCCGTTTTACAACAATACCACAAATCAGTGGATAGTTAGCTGATTGCTGCTGGACTGATGCCGCTGATAGGTCCAGAAGAGTTTTTGCAAATGGCTCATCCATTTGCCAAACGTACTTCCCAGCATGTTTTATTTTTTCCTCGATTTGTGAAGTATGAAGATGAGCCTTCACCCCACCCCACTAAAACTATGGAAGAGGGGCAGAGCTGCTAGCTGCTAGCTGTCTGTCATAGCCCAAGATGTGTCATTTTGATGGCCCCAAGATATGTGAATGTGTTCCCAGTACCAAACATGACTCAGAGCTCTGAAATATCGAATTGGGGGACTATGAAAACTTCAGGTACTACTAAATCCATGTCATCCATCATATGTACACAGTATCAGCAGGATGAGTATGAAGGTACTGCTGATACGTATCTCACTGTAGGGTACTTATGCGGACATCGGTTACTTGACGTTGTGATCTCTGTTTACCCCAAAACACTTCACAACCCACTCACCTCACGGAAGCCGCCTAGTACATGGTGCACTGCCGTTTTTCAAGATCCAGTCACTGTCAAAATTGGTAGAAGGAGGGCCCTAACTTGAAAACATTTACAATACATCGACAAAGGAAGAAATGTTAAAAAATCAGAAGAGTGAAATTCATAAAATGCCACTACACTTTGACTTTCCTCAGAAGTCAGCCAACCAAAACAAATGACTATATATGGACCATATGATGGACCGAACGCCAAACGGTCAACTGTTAGATTCTGCACAGACTACAGACCGAGAATGTCATGTTTAGCTTTCTTTTCAAATTTTGTTTGAAATGCACACCCAAGATTGAGAAAACTTCTGAAGTAAGCTGGGTTAATCATTTCCTTCCGAGGTAACCTATTCAATAAAATTGAATTTAATCTTTATTGATCCTTCATTCCTTAAAGCCACAGTCAAGCATTTAAGCATTCAAAATTTAAAATGAGAAGCGAAGATGTGCCCAAAGAAATATCTGTCGACGTTTCTAGACTAACGTTTTGAATAAACAAATGTGGTAGGCATCTTGCAACAGAAAGTGTTTTCTTTTTCTATCCAGTAACATCCCCCTCCCCCTCGAAACCTAAACAGCATTAAGTCGTTCAAAAATACTGCTTAAGAGTAAAATTATGCCCCACAAATGTATTGGAACATTTTACGGCAGCCATTATGATAACACCCTAATGCATTAGACATCAAATCACGATGACTATTAAACGTTAGGGGAGCAATAAATCTCTAAAAAAAGTGTAAACATACCCACAAAAGAAATTTGGGAATTTCATAGCCACCATTTTGAAAATATACAAATGAGGTAAACATCCAGTAACATTAAATGTTGTTTTTTGATCCTGCAATGTCCTTCAGACCATTGCTGATCAGTTAAACCACAAAAAATGTTACTTAGAAGTGATATTGTGCCCAAGACAATTATATTTGAACATTCCATGGCGGCCATTTTGAAAATATGCAAATGAGGTAAATATCCAGTAACATGAAAAGTTGCTCTAAAGGATCCTGTTATGTTCTCCAAATCATAGTAGAACAGTAAAATCACACAAAAATGTTACTTAGAAGTAAAATTATGCCCAGACAATTATATTTGGACATTTCATGGTGGTCATTTTGAAAATATGCAAAGGAGGTAAAGATCCAGTAACATGAAATGTTGCTCTTATTGTTCCTGTAATGTCCTTTAAAAATAGAAGAGCAGTTAAATCACACAAAAATGTTACTTAGAAGTGAAATTATGCTCAAGCAATTATATCTGGGCATTTAATGGCAGCCATTTTGAAAAAAAAATGGTGCTACGCCCGCTCAAAAGCAAATTTGGGTGGGGTCCACCTCTCATTTTGTTCAGCATGTGTAAAAGTATATGTGAACCAAATTTGACACTTTTATCAAAAAGTGAATAATCGGGCCATTTTTATGTGCTTAGAAGCTGTACTATCAAACAAGTCCAGTGTAAAGGCCGTGACGCCATATTGAAACAAGGAACTTCTCTTTGTTGAAATCAAACGTTAGTAGTAACGACTAACTTTTGATTTGGTGAGATGCTAATTGTGACTTTGTTCTAATTCAAAGCTATTCATTTCTAACTTTTGCACGTTTTTTTCCTTTCTAGATATTTTTCTTGCAATACCCGGTTCGCGTGGTAGCCACAGAGTTTTTTTCGGGACTGCCTAGTCCGGTGATTAACCTGGACATGAAACGGGCCAACGCAAATATGATAATGATATCTTCAACATGTTACTATATATATATACATATATATATATATATATTTATAGGGTTGAAATGCTGCAGAGCACTACATAAATGTGTAGGTCGATAAAGGTAGCAATAAGTGCTAAAGTTTGCATAAAATTCCACGACGTTTCGAGTATAAACTCTTCATCAGGTGGCAAAAATGTAACTGAACAACAATGAAATAAAAGTAGAAAGCGCACATTGAAAAACGGCACGAACAGATCAGTTGTAAAAATTGGAAAATGACATGAACAGATCGGTTGAAAAAATTGACAAATGACACGGTGGAAAAAACAGCGAAATGACGGGTGAGTGAAACTGGTAAAAATAATTCAAAAGAGGGCAAGTTAAAAAAGGTCCATTCTAACGTTAACACCGTGTGGGGAGAGGGTTTCGAGCTTCATGATAAGCCGGTTTTCGGCAGTTAGGCAGTCACGGTCGGAACCTCTGCACATTATGGCTGCGGCAACTGCTAAGTCCTTTATCGAACACGGTGATGGGGGATTGAAATGTGTAGCTATCGGATAACCTTGAAGGTTTTGTTTGATGGACCTGAGATTTTCACTTACTCGGTCAGCGAGGCGACGTTTGGTCTCTCCCACATATAGACAAATACAACGTCCACAAACTAAAATGTAAACCACATTAGTGAAAGTACAGGTGAAATGTTGGTTAACAGTAAATCTGTTACCGTTGGGACCCAAAATGTTGATGAGGGTGTGTTTGCCAACTACTGGGCATGTGTTGCATCTACTGCGATTACAGGGGAATGTTCCTGGGTTGTTTTCTGTGGGCTGTTGTGGATGGGAAGCCCGAAATAAATGATTGGCAATATTCTTTTCAACTCTGAAGGCCGTAGGCCCTAATGGGAGGTTCGGGGAAAAGATCACGGGTGGAGGGGTCTTGCCGAAGAGTCACTACATTCTTGTATATGGCACATATGATGGGGCGTACTGATGGGTGATATGAAATTACCAAAGGAATACGTAGATTGGTAGACGTTTTGGTCTTTTTAATCAACTCCTCCGTTCTGTTGATGCCTTGAATTCTATGTAGAGTGTCAGAGAGGATTTTAGTGGGATACATGACGTTTCTCAAAGAAGGATACTATATTTTGGGACGCTGTGGAAAAATCCGAATCTTCTGAACAAATCCTTCTTGCCCTCAAAAGTTGTGAGTATGGGATGGATTTGGTACAGGATTTGGGTGATTAGATGGATACAAAAGGTAGTTATGAGAATCGGTGGGTTTGAAATAAAGAGTGCAAAACTCACTTGGTGTCATGCGTATCAACGGAGGGGGTCTCTGCTTAGAATAGTGTCACAAATTAGCCCCTACTGGTGAGTCGTCAAGACGACCATGAGGCAAGAGCCAAGGATAATGATAACAGTCGCTTACTTTGTGCGAGTCATCTATGCAATCGAGCGGGCTGTTGCGCGTGTATGCGTGTGTATGTGCTAGTGTGTACGTATCATTGTGTTTGTGAACGCTTGGCTTGACAACAAGATAGATAGCAATGTATTAAGAGGAAGATCCCTATTGTTTTTGTTGGAGGTCAAAGGTCATGTGAGGTCACCAGAGTTGAAAGTATGAAAACCTCGTAAACTAAATAGACAGTGGCGGTACCTACAAATTGTGTCCAGAGTTTAGTTTCAAATGAAAAGCTTAGGCTGTATTTTGTTCCATTCCACAGATAAATTATAAAGAAAAACATTTATTTTTTCACAAACTTAACTATTACAGTGACAATTCATATTTGAATTAACTAAAGATGAACACTTGTTAAGGATGTTGTGACTATGATAGATAGAACGATTGGAGATACTATAAGCTGAACGAGTTTCTTGATAGCGTGGTGGATTAGAGCTCGGTTTCTCACGAAGACGGTCCCGGCTACGATTTCCTCGTAAGATGCATTCCTTTTTTCATTTTTGTTATTTACTTTTTGGTAGGATTCAGTGGTCATATGAGGTCAACAGGGGTCAAGATGTGAAATCATCATAAAAATGAAAAAAGTCAAGAAGTGTAAATTTGAGGGATGAACCGAGTCAGTGCAACAAACCATTTCCTTTCAACAAGGAATCACTAAGCCTTTTGGCTTTCTGATTTAAAGCTTACTCGCGTGGCATATAGAGACATAAATAAATAAGGCGATATCAAATCTGACGTTACACCATTTGTCTGTGAAAATCGATTAAAATGTGGTATAAGGATGAATTAGGGAAAATTATGAGGATTAACAAAAAAAAAACAAGATATATATTAATGGTGAAAGTCACAATGTCGTGGGTTAGGTACAAATAACGTCCCTCACTCTCCTTCAATTGCGAATTGATTCTTCCTTCACTTTTAAGGCCGGTAAAATAACTAAAATTCAAATAGTTTTGGGAAAATAAACACAAGGGTCCAATGGAACCGCTGAGACGTTTCTGAAAGTTTAACGACAACTGGTAAATGATATATTAACGTTTGAACAAGTATAAAAATTACTGAATATTGTACATGAGTGGAAATTTTGAGACCTCAAATTACAATCTAAAGATGACAAAAAAAAAAAAAACTCACTCGCGAGACTTCCGATGCCATCCAATATCCTGGTCTGACTTCCTGATATTACCAGTAACGCTGTCGGGAATGGTTCCCTCTTTGACCGGCACACCACCACTGTACAGCAGATACGCAATTCCCGCGAAGTCTCTAATAGCCTCTCGCGTTTGTAACCCAGGAAATGCGTTCTCCTGGATAGTCGTCGAATAAAAATCTAGACTACGCCTGTAGCGGTATCGGTGCTCCCATCTGATAAACAAACAGTCCAACGGTTCTTTCGCCCCCTCCTCAGTGATTACAGAAAAATCTCCGTCACGATTATTTTGGCCTAGGCGATTAGCTTCCCGATTCCCAAAGTTAAAATAACATGATTGTTGACGTCTCAGAATTCTGGATTTCGAATTTTTTCTAATGTCCAAAATATCTCCCCTATTTACAGATTTATACGTGTCGGAGTATATTCTCTGGAAAGTCCTTTTACAAGAATTCTGGTGAAATAGTATCCAGATGATTCGGTATTGTCACTCCCCCCCCCCCCTTCGAGGAAATCCGACGAAATAGTTTCGCTAATTATCCATAATGTTCCTTACAGGTCCGAAACAGATCGACAAATCAAAGCTGATAGGCCGTTGGTGTGCTAATCCGATAATAATAAAATAATGTAAGGAGAAACTCTCCGGGTGTCCGGGACACCATATCCTGAGGACAAAGTGTCCGGGAGACAATTTCTCGGGTTAGAACTGTCTCACCGGACACATTGTCCTCAGGAGAAAAAGTCCAGGATTGGGATTTTGAGTCCCGGACAGTGTTTGCTTGGAGAAAGTGTCCGGGAAGATTGTGTCACGGACCATTTATCCCGGGGACTTTAAGTCCTTGTCGAACTGTACAGCAATGACAGATAACATGCCACCCATAATAGGTATATTAATGTGCCATTTTGTTTTCTCTCACAAATATCACCAAGATCAGAGAAAAAGATTTTTTCGATATGCTAGCAAACAGAATAGGGTTTCCTGTAAATATAAGAAAGAAGACGAGATGAAGTATCACTTATGCCAAAATGTGGTCACCTGAATCAATTTGTGGGAAATTTTGGGCTAAGCAGGTGGCTGTTGTACGGGCATATCAGGCTCTGAGTTAGTACAAGGTTATGGTAAATGTTGGGAAACTTGAGCTCCAGTAGAAAACCTTAATGATCATGATGTGGTAAATTGAAATTTGCATGCTTTCTTATTAGTGGTAACTTTTAACTGGTGAAAACATTTACAAGGTTTTAGAGGCAACTTTACTCGTCCAAATTAGTGTGTAAGTCAATAAATGATTTATTGAGGGTGTGCTGCCTTCAGGAGATATGTGACCTATATTCCGGGGTACTTTGTCCGTGACTGATTAGACTGACACTTTTTAATAGAGTGGCTGTGGGTAAGTATCTGAGTTCAAGGAGGGGGGACGGATAAAGGATAAAACGGTAGGGGAATGTATTACATGACAGATGACGGAGCAGACTGAATCAGCGATGTTTTGTCAGCGACACCGAAGTGAGTAGGAGCGATTTTACATCCAGGCAAGAAAGATAAGTACCGAAAGCGGTAGCATGAATACATGTTCCTCCCTACTCCTGTGTCAGGCGTTGAGATAACATTAAGGTAAGTGTCTAACACTGTGTCAAGTCATCTTTTTGGCGTATAACCCAGGCGAACTACTTTTGTCAATTGGAGTAAAATACACAGTTGTGAAAACAGGATCTGTTACTTAAAACTAGACCATGACAGTAACTCCAGGAAAATCGAGGGCACGCCCGAAACGAACACACATGTGCAACATGACTCGAACATCTCAAACTACAGTCATATCCCTTCCAATAAATGACGTGTCAACAGGGATTGACTTGCTGATAATTGCGGAGGGCAATTACTAGCGAGTATTCAAATACCATCATATTTTAGTTCATTTGTCTCTTGCTCCCATTGAAAATCAAAACCACATTGTTTCCCGAAAAGAGTGGTACAACTAGCATATTGCTTAAATCGGAGCCCGCAGAGTGATGGTTTTGTTCTCTAGTCCTGGGCCCAAGCGTATAGCAACAGTGATTACGTAACATACCGGATGCCCACCGCCATTGTCGAATCATAGGTCAGTGGGCAGGCTGTTGCATATTCCATTCCCCCTTTGCCCTGCTCTGCATACACCGCGCCTCTGTGATGTTGCTTTGTTTGCGCAGTCGATTCTGATAGAGTGCTTTAATTCGCTGCTTGATACATCACTCCAACAGTTAACGTCTAATTTCTTTCATCATGCGAGGTAATTATTGTACCCTTTTAACTAAGTTTTAGGGAGTTTTAAGTAGTTTTGTGTGAAATAGCCAGGGTGTTTCTAAATCAATAAAGCCACCTGCTTTCGTTATTGATTGTATGCTTTCCTACAGTATGCTATTTAGGATAGGCCTGGAGTTGGCGAACGAAACTTTCGTTTAGAATTTCCGTGAGAAAAATGTGCAGTAAAGACATGCCGAGGAATGTTTGAAATACGATATTCAGATAATTATAAACTCTTGTTTAAGGTCTCACGTTTATATTTCTGTACTTGAATGTCTTAGGCTAAATTTTAGAGATTGAACGTTGATCAAGTCCACTCATTGTGCACACCTCAGGGCAGGCCTTGAGTAGTACTGGGTCAGTAGGTCAACCATTTTGGTTATACATCTTGTGCCCCCAGTATTGATTCAAAATGGAGGCGTCCATGTAACGTTAAAGGGTAGGCTGCTAGTGTTGATGACAGTGTTTGTGATTCATGTAGGTTTGGATTGATGATAGCAAGTGACATGTATATATTGGCATTTATTGTTGGGTAAACTAATATTGTGCTTTTCTGGTCAAATTTTGTTATGATTTGTTGCTATTGGAACTAATATTCCTATGTTCACTACTGAGAGCAGTACAAGACTATTACCGTAGGCCTATATAGATTGTTATGGTTAAGCCAGCATGAATTGTTTGGTAAATGTTTAGTGTGGGAGATAATTGTTGAGTTAGACAGAGGTTGTTTTTGGCAGACGTACCTCGACTAAAAGTCACTTCCTTCTCGTCGTTAATATTCTTTTGTTGATCATGTGGGAAATTGCCAATATTATTATACAGTCAAGTATACAGTCATCCTTGTATTGCAAGGGTATGTTGTTGTGTTGAACGGTATGTGACCATCATTGTGTTTAACATTCCTGCTTGTTTAGTGATTATATAGCCAGTGAATACCATATGCTATCTACTTACAGTCAGGTTGATAGATAATGCCATGCATGCTGTTAAGGCCTAGTTTTATCAATTTTCTTTCATTTTCTTTATTTTCAGTATAACAAGCTGTAGGCTAGCCCGTCGGTTCCATGGAAAGTTGCTCCACCGTCCTCTTTTTATATTGAAAGTTAAGCTACTACCGGCTCTTATACCCGGTGGTTCTTGTCGAGAAAGAAGGACACAATATATTTTGTATACAGAGAAGATGTGTCTTGTGTTATAACTGAACCTGCCTCCTTTAGGAGAGTAGGGTAGGACGCAGATCGAATAAGGAAATTGGAAGTGAACTCACCAAAAACAAATCTAAAGTCCGCATAAATAGTTGCTCTGGCTAAATCCGTAGTCAATATTCCAGTCCGGGTCGACATTCCAATACTTACAAAAATGCGTTTTAATAAATATTAATTCCAAAATGAAGATGGCGAATCATTACAGTTTTCGTCAGCTTGAAACTTGGACATTTATACTTTGACCTTGATTTCCGAATCCAGCAGGGTAG
>WURT03650331.1:0-19096 GCA_009936505.3 Holothuria glaberrima
CTCGGAAGCCCCTAGAGAAATTTAGCGTACTATTACTTAAAAAAATGTTTAGGCCTTTGGGGGGACATTTGATTTTTTTTTTTTCATTTGTGGTTTGAGAAATTTACATTTTCCCCTCTCTGAAAGTGTGGTTAAGCACACAGTAGTATGATGTAAGATACAGTGACTTTTCTCATAAATGTATTTCTCCTTTTGTTTTCACTTAGAATTGAAGGACAAGATGATAAGTTTAGACTTTGCACTTCTTAGTCTGGAGGCAATTGTTGGATGGTAATATGGGTAAATCAAGAGGACCGAGACTGAGGATCAGAACTGAAAAACTGTGTTCAAGATCAGAACCATTAGGTCTTGATGAAGAGAAGGATGAAGAAATGTCCAGTAACACCCAAGAGAGGACAGAGAACAGTCAGAAAAAAATTGTTGTGGAAAAAATAATTCCATTAAAAGTTTCAAGTTTGGAACCTGATCATGAATCTCCAGGTGTCACTTCACTGGATAAAGAAGATGATGGAGATGAACCTGGTAGTCTGCACATAGATGAGAAGGTATGCTGTACTAACCCCAAGGAAATGGCTGCAGGAGCATCATTCAAGTCTGCTAAGCAAACATCAGAGTCTGTCACACCCTCAAATGAAAAGCCAAATAATGAAGATGTCCTGTCAGTGGTTATACAGAAATTAACTGAGCTGGTTGAAAGCAGTGAAACTCTCTGCCCCCATACAGAAACGTCCAACAATGAGGGAAGCTTGTCTGGTTCGAATATAGCACCAAAAATGGGGAGCAGCAAGAAGAAAAGCAGAAGTAAGCGCTACAACAAGTCCCAACTTTACAAATGCCCCAACTGCCCCTGCTTGTTTGCTGTTCGTAAAAGAGACTTGAAAAAGTCTAAAGAGATATTGTGTGATTGCTGTGAGAAAGTTAAACAGGCTGAAGCAGTAGAAGATGGAAAGGAAGGAGAAAGGGAGACATCAACTCCATTACAAGTTGTTCCCCTAGAATCTTGGAAAGTAGTATGTGATGTCTGCTCTCACTGGCTGTCCGATTACTCCAGCTTGCTTATTCATTTGGCTAGCCATGATAATGTGCAGATTTTTAAGTGTAAACTTTGTGACTTTGTCACCACCAAGAAGCCCAGAATTGAAAGCCATCAAGCATCGCACTGCCTCCGTGAGATAAACTACAATAAATTTGTCTGCAGTCTGTGTAAGTTTTCAGTCAATGACCTTTCAAAAATGGAAGAACATCTCAAACAGCATGATCAAGGAAAGCTTCTGGTGTTGAAGTGTTCAGTTTGTGGATTCACTTGCAGGTCAGAGGTTGTCTTGCTCTATCACATGGTTTCACATATGGTTGAGCCCACTTCCAACAAGGGGTCTCAAAAGGTTGGTGGAACACCACCTCATGGTGATGGTGAAAATGGCATGGTCTTTAAGTGCTCTGTATGTGGCTACACATGCTTTAAGCTTAGCACCTTAAAATCCCATTCCTGGAAACATGCAGGAGAACAGAGCTGCTCATATCCTGTAGAAGAGAGTGATGATGAGGCTTGTACTAGTAAAAAAGGAAGTAGGATAGAGGCAGACAATGAGGCAGTAGGGGATAGAACAGAGGCTGGTAAAAAATCCATGAAAAACTCCGAGGTCACAGCAGCGGCAAGGTCTCAGGAAAATAAAGACCTTAGTCGATTGGCTATTGGATGCTGTAGCTCTAAAGGACAGTCATGTTGTTCAGTAGAGGGTAGCAAAGAGTGTCATTGTAAGTCCATTTCTGTACCACCTTCTCAACAGCCAGTTCTTGAAGTAATTCTCAATGAAATTGTCACAAAAGTTCCAGAAGCCTCTACTGACAAACAGTCTGTTCAAGAAACTACAGAAGCTGAGCAGGGAGATTGCGGTAGGAAAGAAAATTCACAAGGTTCATCAACAGAAACCAATCTTGATGATAGTACGAAGGGACAAACCTCTGAAACTGGCGGTAAAGTGCAGGTGCAAGCTGTGAAAAATATTCTGGCAGAGTGCTCTTCTTTAATCAAAGACTTTTGTGAAAAGGTTAAGACTGCCCCTAATAGTCTCGATCCTGAAGAGGACATTAGTAAAGAAGATACTGATGTGAGGCTAAACCTTACCTCAAGCACAGTGCAATGTAACTCATTTCTCCAACAAAAGGACATTAACATGGACACAGAAGTAACCAAAACTTTAGAAATTAATGATTCTATTGGTGCTGATGAAGACAGTATAATTGTTGTAGTTGAAAACATGGATGTAGATAATTTTCTGGAAAATACTGCCTCAATCGTGGAAGTGACCACTTCTGATGAACCTCATCCCATGACCATGGAAACAAATTTTGGCAGCCCTGCTAAGAGACAATTGACCACTGACTTTGGTGGTGCTCCTAAATGTAAGAAAGTTGCCTTATCAGATGAGTCAAGTACACAGAATTGTGGTTTAGGTGTGGTTGGAGAACAGGAAGAACAATCAGTATCCTGTAGGAGAAACCCATCTGGTGAAGAGCCAACAAATAAACCATGTAATCCAATCATATGCCCTTTTTGCAATGAACAAACAGCTACATTTGCTCTCTTAAAGAGACATTTGTTAGATCACTGTAGGCAGGAAGAAAAGTTTAAGTGTAAAACATGTAAGGTGATATTTGCTTCAGAGAGTCTGTTTTGTGACCATCAAAAACTTCAAGGATGCAAAGCTCCAACCACAGATAATTTAGTTGAAGAAGTAGAATCTGATAAACTAAATTTAGAAATTGAAAACGGGGAGCTGGACGATGAAAAGACAAAGGAAGCAGCAGTGAAAGGTACAGTTGCCTGCACCAACAAAACATGCTCTCACTGCTCCCGCAAATTTCGGACAAAGGCAGCTCTGTATCTTCATGAACAAGACTGTTCTTCTAAGAAAAAGTCATTTCCTTGCATTGAATGTGATTTTGTAGGTAGTACTGCTGAGGAGGTTAAAGAGCACATATCAGCGAGTCATAAAAAACCATTTAAGTGCGCCCTCTGTAACTATACCTCAGCCACACCAAGTGGTATAAAGAATCACATGAAATTTCATGCTGTTGACAAGCCCTACAAGTGCCACCTCTGTGATTTCAGTGGGGCATACCCACAAAGCCTTAGGTCTCACCTTAAGGTTCATTCTACTGGGAATACTGACACACAGGTGCCATATGAACAATACAAGTGCAAACTATGTGGTTACATCAGCTGCCACCTGCCCTCAATGAAATCTCATATGTGGCGCCATGCTCGTGACCCAGGATTTAAGTATGATATGATGGATGACATCATTAAAGATGCCACTTTAATTGGTGTTCCAGAGAAGGTGTCAGCTGGTCAACAAAGACTGATATATGTTTCTACACCTCTTCAAACAGTTGTGTCATCTGCACAGAAGATTATTTTAGCTACGGAGAAATCGGAACCAGTAGGAAAGACATCCCCTGAAAAGAATAATCCGGTCCTCAGAGAGTGCAAGCCTCCTGATGCCAATACAAGTGCACCATCAGTGTTGATATTCAAATGTACCCAGTGTGGATTTCAGAGTGACAGCCAGGGCAAACTCATTGAACATCTAAAGGGACACTTGACCCAGTAACTGTAAGTTTGATATGGTGTAGGTGTGATTGTTATTCCAGTAGAATGGGAAGGGGTTAGAGGTATTAAGCAGCCTTTAATAGAACCTAATATGAAAAGAGGGTGAAAAAAGTGAAAAAAAGAAAGGGGGAGGCTGGCAGCCATACAGTAGATTGGTTGGAGTTAGTGTGACTGAAGGTGTACTTGAGTATGGTTTCTGATGCATTGAGATCAATAACTGGAATCACTGCACCTTTGAGTGTGCAGTATATGATGGTTAGATTCAGGCAGTAGTGCAATTCAGTAAAAACCACACTTAATTTTTGTAATTTAATCTACAGTAGTTATATCATCCATAAATATGCAGTCACACTAAATTTTATATTCATAATGGAAGTTTTTTTCTCCAACATTTTCAGGTTGATGGGAGCAACTTTGTGGATAAATGGAAAGTATGAGGCTTACATTGTGGAAATATGAACTTCTTTACAGTGATGGTAAGATTGTCAAGTATGTATGAGATAACCATTCAGAAAGTGGTTTTTTAATACTAGTCTCAAATACTTCACAGAAGCAGAAGTGTGGATGTCAGAGTAGAGGCTGTTGAAGAACTTCTGGATATTGAAGTGCTTGGGCTTACCTTTAGCTGTCTTAAGGTACAAGGATATACTGACAAGTCAAGAAAGCTGTGGATTATAAAAGTGTGTTTTACTATAAGTGGAATACCTATTATGATATATGGAGATTGAGAGGATGAGTAGGAGAGAAGGGGAGGGGAGGGGGTAGGATCGGCAAAATTTGGATCATCCTTGAAAAGCAACCATACAGTCTCAGTACGGATAGCTCCTTTGCAGTGGGAGATGGAGAAGTACCACTTAGCGTGTTGTAAAGCCTATCAATGTGGGCCATGTTTTTGTAACACAACATTTTTGTGGGGGATGTGGGGCAGTGAAGGTGAGCTGAAATGGCATTGGATTACCCATGATCATATTAAACTAGTTTGTTAATGGGAAAGTCAAATGACTGAAAAGTGATTCAGGTAGTGATAAAGAAAATTTAACATTGATATGCTGAGTGATAGATTAGTGCCCCTCATAGGGTCACAGGCACCTAGCCAGAAATTTGTAAAGAGGGTGGGGACTCAGGAAGCAAGAGGTTTGGATGACTGTGTTTAAAATAGCAGCAAATGCATATTCATGAAGAATACAAAATAACAAAATTGGAGAAAGCTTGGCTCCTCCTGTCTGTGTCCCGACAATTTAATTCTGATAAGTTTTGTATCACTGCTCATTTCAGTTCATATTTTGACAGAATAGTGTTCAGTAGTTCATGCAGTACAGTACCTTTGTAAGAGATTTTTAGGAATGGAACAGATTTGCACATGGAATAGAGGGAACTTTACTTAGGAGATGAACTATTGATGTTATTGTAATTGCATTGGTCTTCTTTATTGTGAGTGAGAGGTTGAATTTAGCTTTACAAATTCATATTTTTCAGGAAAATCTTTAATTCTTCCAGCAATGCTGTTGGTGGTGCTAAGAAGTATGCACCTTATTTAGAGGGTAAACAATTATTGATTTTGAAAGAATTTTTTATAGCGTACGTGATTCTTGGAGCAGGCACTGAAATAAGTTCAGATTCACACTAAGATATGAAAGATGCTGGTGTTACCTGTTTACTGCTGAAGTTGATGACTTCTGTCTCAGCCTGTAGCTGACTGCTTGCAGTTTCTTTTATCAGTCTGTTTTCATGTCAAGATGAGGGCAGCATACTGCTTTCCTGGACATGGGTCACAACTTTGTGACAGTAGAGTTGTTCAATAATTCATTCTGTACTACTAGTACAAATTTTAAAGTTGTGGGTTTAATTCAGGTGAATTGTGTATATGTGTGTTTGAACTGAACTTAAAAAACTATTATGAAGTCTAGTGAAATTTACTACGGATGGATCTATTTGAATGGCATACATTACTTAGTAAGCCCTTCGTTTAATATCAGTGGTTACATTGCATACAAACACAGTATGTAACAAAGACAGTTTTGAAGTATGTGGTTGTAGATTCCAGTCGTGTCAGTTCCTTTTCGTTTAATCAACCATCAAAACATTTTCTCAGTTTGAATTAACTGCTAGGTTGTTAGTTGTCTTGTCCCCATGCTGGCAATATTGAACAGTTTCATTGTTCATTACATGGTTTCACTATAAATGCGATGAGTATGACGTGAATTTCAGCTACATAGTTTAGCATCAAAAGAGAGTAAGGCGTAGAGTAGGCCAGCGTGAGCAAAGGTACATTAAGGGGAGGGTCGAGGGAGCCCGTTTCCTTTCAAGGAGAAAAAAATGTTGATTTTTAAGGCAAACTTCATGTCAGAACTGAGTCTGCCAATTAGGAAAGTTTCAGCCAAAGACCTGTTTTCCTTTTGAAATTTCCTTACCCTAAGACTTTGAGTTTTAGGTTAACAGGTACAAAGTTCATATGTCCAAGCATAGTTTGTACAGTCATGGAAAATCTTGGAATTTAAATCTGGCATGGAAAGTCATATGAAAATTACAGAATTTTTGAAAGATCATATTGTATTGATCATAGAGTATTGTTATACCAGTCAACAGTCATAGAAATGGTTTGTGATTTTGCTGAAGTACTAACACATAGCAACACATACTATTTGTTTGTTCTTTGTGAAAATAAAATAAACCCAGCAAATTCCTTTAAGTCTCTGGGTGATCTTGTCACTAAGTGATGGGATATGGTTGGCCTTGACCTTGTCACAAAGTGAGGAGATCAGTTGCGACCTTGTCACAAAGTGATTAGATTGTTTGGCTGTAATGGGAAGACCATCCTGTATGCATTGATACTATCTATAGCTACCATTATTTTCAGTTTCTTGACTGGTGAAAGTGCAGTGGATGCCTGAAATGTAAAAATGCATTGTATGAAATGGTCCTGGTAAGCACTAATTTGTAATGAAAATTGCTGAAATTTCATTTTCAGAGTTCTGTAAAAAACTGCCAAAGTGAAACCCCCCAACTACAGTGAAACTCAGATGCTTAACTTTCTTGTTACTAAACGAACCCTCTTATAAATTTTACGATCCCTTTTGTACTTCATTGCTCTTGAATGTGTATCACACACATTTGTAACTTCCTGTTTCTATACATGAAAGTGGACAATTTATAACCCTGAAACCTTGAAATATTTAGTGGTACCTTAAATCAACAAAGGCAGCAGCAATTCCCAGCTGACTAAAGATTTCTTTGTTTATAATCACTGATGATCTGGAAAATATTGTGTTCTAGCTGTTTTATAAATGTGAAGGTGTTCAGAAGGCTTTTGCCAGAGAAGTTAATGCAGATGTGTCTGTATCAGAGCAGCTGGGTTGTACAACACATGTGGTAATGTGATGCCTATTAAACTTGACCTCTTACACATCTAGGGGAGGTATCCAAAGAAATGTTTCAGGATATTCCTAGCTATAAGTGTATTAGAAAGATAATGAAGAGAGAAGCCTATAGTGTTATGTGCAAACTGTTCTACAATGTTAAATGGGTTGTTTTCATGCTGGATTTTATAATAACCACACTTGAAGGATAATTTAAAGAGTGTTTTCTACAGTAAATATGGAGATGGTTATGACAGGATTGTCAATATCTAATAAAAAAAAACTCCCTTTTAGAGTTTGTAATATTTTCCATTGTAAAAATTCAACAAATTTTGAGGATTTGTTGCAAGATTGGACAATACTAGAATTTAAACTTGCATAATGAATAATACAAAAAATATCTTTATAGTCTTTTAAAATTGAAATTACGTTCTTCTTGTAAAACCATTCATTTAATGCACAGTGTGTGCTAGTGGTTAGATTTACTAATTTTTTATTACACTTTTCTGTGTTTTCATATGTTTGCCATTAATAATACATAATGTACAGCCAAGCTGTCATTCTATGTGATGCTGAAATGTTTCACTCAAAATTCAGGCTTATGATTTAAGTTTGTAAGCAGACTGCATTAATAGCCCTTTCCCCAGTCCACCCACTTAGGTTGAACTATAGGATGGTCCAATCTTCTCATTGTTAAGTGAATTGGTGTGACGGACAAAAATTTGATAGAAAAAAAAAACTGACAGGTACCACCCTCAGAGGGGTAAGAATTTGAACTTTGTCATGAAAAGGAATTAATCTGGGTAAAAGAAATGTTTATGCACTATAATTGCCAAGTTGACTTTTCTCATAGCCCGAGCTTGATTTCAGTTTGTACATGCTATCGAGTGACTCTCTCCTCTCACGACCTTGTCGTCCCCCGAAGGAATTTTAGGTTGTAATGACATGACCTGCTTGGGGTGAAGGGAAGGAAAAGGGGTTGTAGGGTAGGGGGATGGGGTGGGATTGTGGCCTCTTCTTCAAAGGACCTTGCTTTTCTACATTAAACAGATTTTCAGAGACTTAAAGGAACGTTTTCCATGATCCAACTGAGCAACTGATTCTCCACAGCAAGTCAACCCTGGGTGTAGTGCTAGAGGCTGTGTGTCAGTGTGTTCTGTGTACAATGAAGGTGGGCCAATATTGCACCAGTCTTTCATGAACTAAGATAACGCATGGGTGAGGGGTTCCCTTTCATTTGTGGTGTGCTGGTACCACACATATGGAAGTGCATCTTGAGCAGGAATGCATGATTGCTGCAGTCTAAACATGAACTCATAGAGCCCTATTTACTTTACATTGTTGATGAGGTTGTCTGGGAACTGCTTCCCAATACAGCAGAGAGGCTTGAGTAAAGCTGCTCCAGTGATTTCTTTTACATTTGAATTGTATTCTGAAGATCCCTTCATGAAAATTTCAGTGTTGCTCAATTCAGCTTCACTTCTGTCAGGTGAAAACCAGGTCACAGATATTAAACATTGCATTTTCTTGTATTTTACTACCATAGATAATTTAGAATGCTGTGTATGTAAAGCAAAATTTAAAAAAAGTAGTTCACATTGATAGTTTTATTTTTGTTGTGTATATTTAACCAGTGATAAATTTTGTGTTTCAGAGGACTTACTTTATATTGAGTTACCTTAGTGGGACAAATAAATGTCCCAGAAGGGGGGGGGGGGTTGTTGTTCTGTAAGAAAGTATTCCAACAATGTGTGTGTGGAGGGGGGGGGGAGAGGGACACATGCAATAACCAAACTTTCAGAGTTAGATTATTATATGTATAGTGTGTTCAATTTCACCTTAGTACAATACCAATGGTCAAAAAAAACTGGTTGTTTGCAGTTTATACCTGTCAGACTTGTTACAACATTTGTTTACTTGATAAATATTTTAAAAGTGTAAATGAAATTTCTGGATTTTTTTCATTGGAGCCCTTGTGTTCTAATGTAATTGTGAACATGGTTTGTTCAGATATGTAAATCCTGAAATGTAACAATATAATGAAAATATCCTATATTTATAAAGAGTTCAAATTTTAAGAGTAAAAAAGTTCCAAGAATATTTTACTTATTGCTTAGAAAAGATTTCATATTTGGTACTGAGAACTTCTTTCTGCTTAATATAAATAATGCACATTGCATGACTCTTTTTGTTATATGGAAGACGTCATTATTTGTAGCAGTGAAGTGGTTCAGACTGTGTACTTAGAAGTCACACTATTAGAAATATGTGTAACCTAAAATTTGAATGTCAAGATCCTATTCTACTCAGATATTTGACTATTTCATCTGTTGAGTTAGTATCATGTCTTGTTGAGGGTTGATGAAAAGAGTTATGTAACCAATGGTGGCTTGGTTGTAAAGTATCTCAAGAAGGGAAACTCAGTTCTCATATAAATGGTATATTCTTTGAGAAAGAACCCTATTGTATTTGCTGGAGGTCAAAGGTCATCTAAGGTCAAATGAGTTTCAACTCTCAACATTTTTTTAACATGGTTCCTCAAGACAGGGAGCTGGCTTGTATGCTTGTCATACTTAGAATGTAGATTGGTCAAGTTGTGTTGATGAAACATTTATTGCTTTTGATGGAGGTCAAATGTCTTTGAGGACACTTGAGGTCAAAATTTGTTATCACAATATCTGAAGATAGGAAGCATACCAGTCATACTTAATTTGTAGGTGTGTTTTATTGACTGGAAGAACTTTATATAGGGGTTTCACTTAAAGAGCACAAGCATAATTTGCCCCAAACTTACTTTGAAACAACTGCTAAATATTACATCTATCCTCTAATTCTCCTATCAAATATATTTCATGATATTTCAGAACTTAATTTCAAGGTAAACCAAGGAGTTACTCTGCTTAAATTTCACGATTGTATGGTAAAAGTTTGGTCACATGTTTCTCAAGAGCCAGTCATTCATTTAATGGTCACATGTTTCTCAAGAGTCAGTCATTCATGTAATAGGATACCCAGGTTTACTAATCTAAATTGGGGTGACTGTATTTTCCCTTTTTATCTTTATTATGTGCTACCAAGACTGATAAGCCAAGCTTTTGGGTAGTTTACAGCACATTTTCAGTAGTCTGTATGTCTCTGTCAAAAGTTACAGAGTTTTCTGAAAAGAATGTCTCTTCTGCACTTGAAGTAGGTGTTCTTGTGGTTGGCTGTCCATTTCTGCTCATCATGGGCTGCAATCCTGGGGGTGGGGGACAGGGCCCCCCAATATTTGAGAAGTGGCCCATTGACTTTGATTTGCCTTCCAAAAGTAAGAAAGATAATTTGATTAGTCTGCTGTTGTTTATACTCACATTTGACCAGTGAGTGACCACTTGTATTGAACACTCTGACAGCTAGGTGTTGGTGGAATTCAAAAGCCATGTGAGGTCACATAAGTCAGTGTCTGTACACCATGCAGAATTGATATTTGCTGCAAGGTGGCATTGGAACCTTTTATACTTGGTGTATGGATTTGCCATATTGATGATGAAAGCCTTGATGCTGTTGATGCAGGTGAAAGCCTGAAGGTCATTGGTAGTCAACAGAGGTCATTTGAGGTCAACAGAGGTCATACTCATAAAACCGTGTAGACATTATATCAAGGACCATAAATACTTTTCATACTTGATATGAATCTGGGTCAGATGGATGAAAAAGTGGTCCAGAACACATGGTCCATAGCCTACTAGTGGAAGCCTACAGCCCATTAGCACTGCAAATCATTGGTCATACAGCTCATAGGACCTGAAGTCCATTGGCCGTGTAGTCAATGAGATTTTGAGTGAAAGTATATACAATAGGACTTATGGGCTTCAGGAGCAATGGGTTGTGGAATGGATATTCAACTGTAAGACCTTTTGGACTGTAAGGCTAATGGGTTGTGGCCATCTCTGTTTTCTTTGGTATCCCAGTGGAGTGCAACAGTCAAAGGACACATTAGCTGGAGCTTGTTCCTACAGTGAGAAGTCTGGTGCTATGAATCTATCAAAATCTCAATACATTTATATATTCTGGCTGTAATCTGAGCCGGGAAATATTAAAATTAGAATGACTGTGTTCAGTGTGTTGTACATTATTGCTTTATAATAAAACATGATGTAGGATCTGAAATATTTGCTTGTTGCAAGTCTTAGTCATGTTATCAAGCATGTATCTCTAAAGTTATTGGATATGGGAATATGAAGTACTTTATTTGTAATAAGTGTTACAACTTCATTGCACCATTATGACCGATTTCTTTCCTAAAGAAGTGAATCTACATAGAATTTCTGTTTCAATTACCCCAAGTGAACAATGTTGTTGATATTCAGATATTAAAGGGAGGAGGCAGTCATCCCAAGGTTATTTTCAAAAATTTGCTCTATCTTACAGATCTCCTCTTATTTATCTCACAAGTACTTTTTGTAATGTTTCCTGATAAAATCATTGAACACTGAATGTAAACCAAGGAGTTATTCTGCATAATTATAAGAAACAAGTGACAAAAATATTGTCACATGATTGATATGAGCCTTTCCTGAACTAGTGTACCGGGGTACACTAACTCAAATTGGGGGGGGGGGGCTGCATTTTCCCTTAAAAGAATATTTTTAAGTTCATCCAAGCATACCGTTGGCCTGGTCATAGCCCAATAGGAACACAAGTGCATGATGGTCAAGAGCATAACTTGCCATATACTTTGCCCCAAAATAAATATTTGCCCAAATAGGTAAGGAACTGCACCACCAGCCCCTTCTTTTGTACTCTTTTGGCCAAGAACTATGGTAGACCCCAGTAGTAGCATGCAGTAATGATTGACTGTGACTTTTGTGTGAATCATCTGTTAAAATTGACCCCATTGTACTTAAGTGGTCTACGTAGGCATTTCTATTGGACAATTTTCTTTGAAAACTGTCAAGAAGTTCTTTATCAATGTTGATGTGATCTAATAGTGTAATGCAGTCTAGTGTAGAAGTGTGTGTAGCTTATATTTATAGTATATAGCTTAAAATTTGCAAAAAATGTTAAATATAAATGTCAGTTATACAAACAAAACAGTTCTCTTTTCTTTGGATTCTTCCAGGTGTTTCTAAGCGCCAAAGGAGTGCATCAAGGTCAGATTCTAGAATAAATATTAATGTTCGTGAATGAATGCAGTGTAATTGATATAAACTGGCAAACGGACATCGAAAAAGCAGGAAATTGTCCATGAAAACAAAACAAGTTTACTTTTAGTATTTTTCCTATGAAAAGGCTACCTGCAGGTCCGTAACCTCCGGGGGTTTAGGATTGAGGTTTGACCACCCTCATAAACAGAGTCCCAGACCCTCTTGAAAAAGTTACTGACGTTACTTAAAATTTGCAAAAAGCTGCACCAGTGATTTACCGCCCCAAACGCTCGAGACTGCAGGAAATCACACTCCAAAACAAACAATCTTTCACTAAGGCAGCTCTGCGCCTGCGGGTCCTGCGCAAAGCGCTCTGGTGAAGTCGTGGGGTCCAGGAGCCTGCTAGGGCCCCTGGTGGGTTCCAGGGGCGACGCCCTGGTGGGGGTCTAGTGGGAAACGCCCCGGAAGCCCTGAGGTATTTAAAGAATTAAAACCATTATTTGAAGCATTTGGCTATCTTATAAGTCATCGGATGTGCAATAAACAGATCAGAAAAATCACATTTTGACAGTTCTAATAAATGCTACAATCAGAGTAAGATGTCATTTTAATGATGAAAGTTTGGCTTGCGAGCGACTACTGTGATGATAAAAGAGTTGCAAGCTGTTCAACAGGAAGTAGCCTAATCACGAAGTAATACTAAATATGTGCGCGCGCCATAAAACACCATTTGATTATTATTTTTCTTTGTTTGTGAATGCAATATTAATATCCGTTTCTTCAATGACGCTTCTACTCTCCCCCTATTCTCTCATGTTAATTTTTTTTCGATGTTTGGGACAAGGCACCCTCATGTTTTTCATTACTTCGAAAAATAAAGGGTAAAGCATAATTTTGTAGGACTATGAAAGGTTGAGGGTGATGGATTATAACCATGTCCAAATAAATGTTTTTACGGGTAGTTCTTATAGAGACGTGGTCATGGACGTCCGCAGTAAAAAGACGAAATGCCAGGGAAGAAATTTTTTTGGAGGGTACATCTGCGTAAAGTGTGATGTTCAACTTCCTTTAACCGTGAGCGCCGAAGGCGCCAAACCGTAGAATGGGGACCGAGAGTCCTTCTCGGAGAATTTTTCATAAGTTTGATTGGGAGCCAATGCCCATGCTTTGAAAGGACGTTATTTTAGTTAAGGTACCCATCAAAGGTTTCAGTAACAATTGCCCCATGCTTCCCCACCTTTGAGCACCCCCTCTGTAATAGCAAAGGCTCATTTCAGGTGCATGCGAAGCGCGCCCGGAATTTTTTTTTTTCGGTTTTGTAATGATATTTGAAATTAATGTTTTCCTTCAATTTACATTGCAAAATTGTCCATAATGTTAAAAATTCCCTTATAATCTCTCTGGTCTCCCTTCCGTTCCTTTTTTCATTATTTTTAAGGTCTGGAAAAAGTTGAGGAATCCCGCCTATGGTTAGTACAACTATACCCTGGGAAAATCTGGCATCCCAAACCTATGTAAATAACCGCTCTCCTAAAAACAATTTTGTCACCTTAGTTCTTCGTATACCGTGCGTTTCCCCGCCGATCAGTGGATTATGTTATTGCTAAACTATAGCCTATTCAGCAACTCTTGTGGTCTTAAACGCAATAGGCAATCGCCCCAAAATTTGGTTTGAAAAATCAGCAAACTTGCAAATCCCATCTTATTGCATTACAAGCACCCCTGAAGACCTTTTGAACATAACTATTACAAACAAGGGGTAAAGCAAGGAGAATTCTTCTTGAATTTCACAATTTCCTATCAAAAATATTGTCACAAGGTCAAAATATATAGGCCAGTCATGAACTAGAGTGAAGGGGCATACTAACTCTGATTGGGGTGACTGCATTTTCCCTTTAACCTGTTTAAGCAGATGTAAAACGCCACTCAACTTATACCGGTAGAGTATCGGCAGACGAATAAACACGCCGATTAAGGAATTAGGATGAAATGGGGACTGGTTGGAGAATCGTCCGAATCTCAAATGCCCCATCCTTCGCTATGTACGCCAGATTTAGTACTCTAACGTATTCCATTGATGTCGCATTACTCAAGGATAAGGGAATAGCAACAACAAAACTTTTTATAGTTTTGAAATCATTTAGGCTAAGTTATTTATAACCTACTGCAGCCTACGGAACAAGGATGACATTTATTAAGATTACAAAAGTGTCTCTTCAGAAAACGTGTACTTATACGTTTATATTGACTGGAATAT
This sequence comes from Holothuria glaberrima, assembly GCA_009936505.3. Classification (NCBI taxonomy): domain Eukaryota; kingdom Metazoa; phylum Echinodermata; class Holothuroidea; order Aspidochirotida; family Holothuriidae; genus Holothuria; species Holothuria glaberrima. The sequence goes on from WURT03650331.1 coordinate 14,353, forward strand.
GATTTTGTTTATATCGCAAAATATTCAACCCCACTCGTTTAAAGATCTTTAAACGTCCTTAAAGAACCTAAACGACAGTACTGGCTCAGATTTTACATATGACTATGATGACGTTGCCGTTTACTGTTAACATAAACCTATCAAACTACCAAACTAACATGTAAAGGTAATGCCGATTATTTCCTTCTCAAATTATGAAAATACATCTAGAAACACCCACAAAAGTAGAGGAAGAGCCAGGAATTCATGAAGGGGGGGGGGGGATATTGATCTGTGTCCAGGAGATGGGTGTAAGGGGGGAGTGTCCTTCGCTCCTTTGGAAAATTGTGATAAATTATGGGTGCTATAGTTGTATACCCTACAATTATCAAAAATTTGTTTCCACAGGCTTTGAAATATTACTAGGCACGGAACAATTGAAAAAAAAAAATGATATTCGAGAAAATTTCTTTTGCTTAAATATGGGATGATAAGGTGCAAAATTATGGAATATTGTGAAAATTTGTAAAAGATCATATCATAGTTCAGGCCCTGAAATACGATAGAGATCATGGTGACAATTTATATGCAGAATTTACCTAGACATAAAATAAAATTTCCGTCCCACTTTTCCATAGGCATAGGAATCTGTTCAAGACTGGGAGGCTGAACGATGTTTCGACGGAACGCCATTCTCCCTCTAAGGGGATCCCCCCTTGGAAACTTCTGAATATTTGAGGGCCGTTGGATGCAATTTAATATAGCAGTATTAGAATTTTAAAGAAAATTACCTCAAATTTTTTGCCATATTTACAGAGGAAGCAAGCAATAAGGGATTTTCTTCCTTGGATTGGAGGGGGGGGGGAGTAGGGGAGCATTCTTCCGAATATCACACAATTCACAAATTGCATCCTCAAATGTTGCGAAGTTTCTTGGGGTATAATAATTGATAAACACGTTATTTGGAAAGATTACATGTGACTAAGAAAGTATCTAAGAATATTGGAATTATCGGTCGTCTCCGTTCGACCTCACCCATAAAAGTTCTTGTCACTCTTCATAATAGTCTCGTCCTTCCCTTTTTATCCTGTTGTAATATCGTATGGGTTCCACTTATTCGTCTAAATTACCACCTATTTATTCTACAAAAAAGCTGTTTGTTGTATTTTCATTTCGCCTTACTTGCAGTACACTCCTCTCTCCTCTTTGGATTTTTTTTTTGTCTTTTTACGATATTAATCGTTATCAATGTGGTATTTTTATTTACATTTTTTAAATTACAAGTTACCAGTCATATTCAGTGATTACTTTCCGATATGCCACAAAGTTAGTTCTAATCGATCAAGATCCACACAGGCATTTTACCACACCTTTTTCTTAACTTCAGTCCTTTCTCCACTGTGTCCATTACGTCGCCCCTCATGTTTGGAATTCCCTTCCTTGCAATATAATCAATTGCCGGTATTCTTCCTCTTACAACTTTAAAAGTAAATTAAAACGTTTTCTTTCCTCGGGTCTACCGTTATAATGACTCTACGACAAGAAGGTCTATTTTCCTGTTGATGGCCGTGTTTAGTGTCACGGTCTTTCATTGTTCCTTTTGTTGTTGTAGTTGTTTTCTGTAACCTGTTACGTTGCGCTTTCTATGTTTAAGGTATCCACGCTTATAAACTTTGCTAAGCTTCTTGTGGATAGCCTCTCGGTCTTTTATTTGTATATTTGTCTATACTGGACATGGGCGTGTATCCATCTCCAAAAAGTGTGTGGGGGGGGGGTTCACCATGTGCGAATCGCTGTCCTAGGGGAAGGGAAAATTTTTGCTCACGTAAGGTGGGCTAGATGCAAAATGGTGCTACATTTGGTGCTAAATTTGAATTGAATATGTCACCAAGAATTTCTACTTTTTTAGGAATTTTTTTTTTTCATTTTGCTTGCTTAAGTGAATTTTTTACTCAGTCCTTGGGATAAATCCTAACTACACTTCGTGAAGTGAGTGAACAGTAAATTGTTAGACTTTTTACCATTTACGAATCGCTGTCCTGGGGGAGAGGTCTAAGGGGAGGGGTGCCCCCTCCCCTCCCCTTTGAAGAAAAAATGAAATTGGAAGGTGTCTATATGGCAAATGGTGCCATATTTGGGTGAAATTTAGCTTTTAATATGTAGTGTCAATTCGTTAATCACAGTTTTAGTTTTCATCATTTTTGAAAAAGTGGGGGACTTTTTGGCGACGCTCCCCCTTCCAAAAAAGGGAAGGGGTCGCGTCCCCCATGATCCACGCCCATGGAACTTGTTTATAAAACATGACCGAAATAAATGTTGAAACTGACCCTGGTTTGGGGGATTGCCATATCTCTTTTAAGTCGAGAAAACTTCGACATTTTAAATAACGAGATTACACCTAGTCAACTGCAATTATTTTTCGTATAAGACAAACACATCCCATAAAATATCACTAAGGGCCTTACAATAAAGTTTTTAAGGCTCTAGCGCTCTGAATGGTAACTATCACATGAAGTAGAAAAGTATTTTGCCTTATGTGACGTTTATGCATGACTTTTCATAACGTCATGAAAATAACGTCTATACTATTATGCACCCCGAATTTTGTTTCGTAACTTAAGTTCGTTTGTTGTTGTCGGAACTATACTAAAAATAACTGTCGTAAAGAAGGGACGTAGGATCCTTTCATGGTGCACGGTATCCCATGGCCGTAAGGGCCAGGGGGCTTTGGTGACCGCCCAAATGCCAGAAACCTGGCTTAAAGCTGCTTTGCCACGAGACGGGTGTGGGTGCGGAGGCAGAGGCGGGTGCCGAAGTTGTGTTTCTACGAAACGGCCACAGAAGCGGGAGTTTTTGCGCTGGTTTGGGTCTTGAGCCCGTTTCAATTTCCATCATTGCCTTCCGGGCATTTCTTATAAAACCACATGGCTGTCCTCTCCACGTTGCGTCGACATGTTTCTGTACTTGACAAGGAGATCCTAATCCTTGCCTTGTATGATCGACGACGGAAGCGCCGAGCGAAGAAAAACCACCGATGGTGGGTGAACCCAATAAACCAAAGGAGGAAGACACAAGGAGCCTACCACAATCTAATTGGAGAGAAGGCTTCCGATCCAGAGCGAGGATGAGCTCTACCGGTATTTCCGTACAACAAGGGAACAGTTTGCCCAAGTTCTCCATCACGTTGAGCAGGATTTGAGTTAAAAATTGATGACGAAATACCGCGCGGGAAGTATAGGAGGGCGCGGAAAAAATTGCTACCTGACCGATTCGAAAAAACGCGTTCGCTCTCGTCCGCCCGCTCGGCAGCCGCACCCGCGTCTTGGAAAAGGCATAAGTGGAAATACGTTGGATCGATTTTTTCCACCCGCGTTGAACCACGAGAAAGACTCGCCGTTACTCTCACGTCCCATTTTCCGGTGATAACCAACCAAGCGTTGGGAACTTGATGGCGTCAGCATGGCCCAGATTGGTCACATCGTACAGGTACGGTTTTTGTAGCACCAGCTCGATGAGCTCTTCGGTTTGCCCTTTTGGATAGACGTTTCGATCTCATAGTGAACCACGACTGTAATCTGCTGTACAACTCTGCTGTACAATTAGTTGACACATGTCATGACTGTGATCTGCTGCACAACTCTGCTGTACAAGTAGTGGGCACATGTCATAACCAGGGGAATCCCAACAAAATGATGACGAAATACCACGCGGGCAGCAAGTGGGCGCGGAAAAAATCGTTACATCACCGATTTTTCGCCCGTCCGCCCGCTCCGCAGCCGCACCCGCGTCGTGGAAACAACTGAAGGGAAATACACTGGATCGATTTTTCCACCCGCTTCCACCTCCGCGCCCGCACCCGTCTCGTGGAAAAACAGCTTAAACCCGGTAGATATTTTGTCTCAGTCGGGCGGAATATTGGACAGTTAAAAAGTCACCGCCCTTCCTGAGAAAACAGTCCCGTACGGCCATGCGATAGCCTATGCTGACTCACCCAGTAGGGCTATTGTAAAAATGTCGCATCAATGGCACAACATGGACATATGACGTCACGACTTTCTGCTAAAATAACCCTACCAAATAATCTTCTGAAGGTAAAATCGACTGCTCCCTTCTAAGAACATATTAATGCATCTAGAAACACCAGCACAAAGTACAGTATACATTCGTTTATCAGAAGGGTAGACACATTTGCGACATAAAACTGAGAAAATCGCATTTTAATATCGAGATGACATAAAGGTAAATCGTTACATCCTTTGAAATTTCACATTGTGGTTTCAAACCTCTTTCTAGTAGCTTTTGATGAAGAGTATCAAAAGAAAAAAGGGTGGGGGATTATCATATATGACGTTTTTCCAGGAGTTTTCATCATGATCTAGAAATGACGTCACAACGGCTATGCATCCCAAATGTTAGTGTTTTTTGTTGGGAAAATACTTGGAAGTAACTGTGGTAAAGAAGGGTTCTGTGGAGGCAGTCGCGGATACAGGTGGGGGCGAACCCAGCGCACGCCCCCTCTTTTTTCGATGACCAACGATTTTTTGAAAAAATGAGCAAATAGATATGAAAAATATGCTTCCCAGATCCTGGGAATTGAAATTTTCTTAGGGGAGGACCCCATACCCCCAGCCGTGACTTCGGGCCTTTGGTGCTCGCTCGTCGGCCTTCGGCCGACATGAGATCTATACTTCAAAGCTGGCTACATGCAGCTTAAAACACTCGGAAAGTGCCGTTTTCGGCCATCTGGAGGGTTTGTAAAGCCAAA
>WURT03650342.1:0-19095 GCA_009936505.3 Holothuria glaberrima
TATATAGAAGACTTGATGAAGAGTAATTTCAAAGTCATATTTTTTTAGTGGACTAAATCTTTCATGTTTAAAGGAAATTACCCCATTTGTCAATCCTCTACACAGTCTAATCCTGTTTTGTAAATCTTACTCTCACCCTGTCCTATAAATCCTTGAATTCACCAACCCATCTGCACAACAAACCCCTGGTTATGTTACCGGCACACAAAAAACTAAGATAAAATCCCCTGGTTATGTTATTAGTGCACAAAAAACTAAGATAAAATATCTTACGGGATGAAATATCAGCAATTAAACAATTTCTTAGGAATTTTCCAAAAAAAAAAAAAAGAAGAAAAGAAACCACCATCTGAGGGTATTAAATTGGTTGATCAAGTAGTTTTTATACATCTATTTTGCTCTAAATGGTACTTTAAATTCTAAAATTCTATGTGGTACCTCACTGATCTAATGCCTATCTGTTGCCATTTAAAAAATTCCTCAGCTGCAAGCTTCCAAACTTGTAATAAGAGGGCTCCCCATGGGGTTCATTGGGCTGAATGTACTCTAAACAAGCTTTCCTAGGGCAGCTAAATGGTACATGAGACTTTCAAAACCTTGATGGTAATTTACGATGGAATGATTTTCAAGATAATTATGTATATGGAAGAACATGTCTCTTCTGTACCTAAAGTTAGTTAGATGAGGTTTTACGACTCAGTTTCTAACCATTTGGTTTAAGTCAGGCTGGCCACAGCCTTTTTTTTCCAGTTGTGGCTCACTATACCTAAAAACAACTGATGGAAGTGTGCATCAATTTATTCACTTTCAAAATAAAGGGAAGACGATACTGGTTTTAGGGTAAATGTATTGAGAATATTACATTGTAAAGTGCCTTATGAGACATTAATTCTGATTGGATGGCTGCCAACTGGACCTGTATGTCGTAGTACCATTTCAAGTTCATAATCATTTAAACCTTGAGAAAACTATTTTCCCACCTGCTATATACAGTTGCTATGCAATCTATAAACAATTTAACATGAAAATTTTATTAAGGCTGAAATAAATCCACAAAGGGTGACTGGATGAAATTTGTGATTGAAAATTCATATTTTGCAAAAAATACTTGCAAGATTCTTATGAAAGTACAAATTGAAACAGCTAAACCCTAATATTTTTCTACTCAGTCAACCACATGGGACAAAATGTGTTGTCATGGAAATAAAAAAAAACATTTCATTGAACTGAATGTTTACATGGGGGGAAAAGTGGAAAAAGTATCACAGTTAAAGCTCTAGAAAAAATTTCTTTTACATAAAATGTGCAAGTTGCACATACATTCCTACAGGCCAACCTTGTTTTCATAAATGTTTGAAAGTAGTGATAAAATGTTTTCTATAATGGATCCTGTCAAAAATTATCTTAACCACAATTACATTCTGAACAGGTCTGTACAGCAGACCTACTCAAAACAGAAAGCAAAGTATCATGCAGAGTGGCAAAAACGACAAAGAATGGAAGAAAATGAAAGATGAAGACTCACAGAAGAATTTCTGAAAAAACATCCTTTTCAGCTGATTTAGCTGTTTTCATTTTCAGCTTTTACAAGGCTTTTGAGAAATTACATTTATGGGGAAACTTTTCGAACGTTCTGCAGATAATTTCACTGTTGTAGCTGTATTCAAAATTGTTTTCCTTGCAGTATGGATGGAATAGCATGGTCCAACCTTAGACCTTTAATCAAAAGTTGATGCCACTAAGAAAGTAATTATACAACTCTCCTGATTCTTGTAAAAGTTCATAAAGATTCATATTTAGGCAAGGTTTTTGCCAATTATACTTACAAAAGCTGCCTAGGTTATATCTACTAGTACCATTGTTCACATTTTTTTTTCTTTTTCAATCCATAATTTTTTAGTATTTATAATATCATCATCAAAATGGATGAGGTTATTCAGTTCTCTTTCAAATGTACCTTATCATAGGTGTACAAGCAGTTTCCAGTGGACCCAGCCAACAGACTAAGGTTGCCAATTTTACTCAAAATTAAAATCATGAATGTGGTGTTCAGTATCAAGCAATAAACATGCCAATAATACATTTCTGTTAACATTAAACTTTCCTATCAATTTTACTGCAGCAGAATGTCTGCCCTGCAGAACTCTTACATGTACTGATCACCATAGTTGGCTTCGATTTTGAACCAATCAATGATTGAAAGGTTTAAACTTGAAAAGGACACTACCCAATGAAAATAGAGAGAGTAGCAAAGAGGAAAAAACAATGAAAAGAGATGAAAATGATGAGAGACTTACTGCTTTTCTTGGTCATAAAGACTATTAAGAGTGGTCAAAAAGAGATTGAAAGAGATGGTAAGTGCATGATTAGTGATGGTTTGTGGTAAAAAGCATACAAGGTGCACTCATATCATACAAATACCATTCAAGGTATGGACAGTCCAGTATTTGAAGGAAAGCATTCTCACTGTCTGAAGCAAGTATTAAGCTGTTAGCCCTCAGAGTCAAACAAGGTCAACTACAATGTCTCCATGTGCAAAATATTGACATGGGTGAGACATTGGACTGCTTTTAGAGAAGTAAATTGGTAGACAGATTCTAGGATTCCAAACATTTGGACTTAATAAGTGGAGGGTGTTCTTTTAAATTTCTGAAGATTCTGACAAGCTTGATATTTTCTTGATATTTACCCTCAGGTAAGTGAGGGTTATATATGTAAATAAGAGGTAAAGGAGGGGCAACGTAGATTAATTTTTCACAAAGGCAGACTCACAAATTTAGAAGAATGGATCTGTCTCTAGGATAAGAGAATTGACTTCATAATTTCACTACAGGTATACTATATTTGTTAAAACCCCAGAGATATGGACCTCACATCCTATAACTGGGGATGTAAATCATCATGCATGTGAAGTCCACTACCAAAACACCTTACATTTTTGTTAGGAGAATGGGGTTGCAACAAAATATATCCCATCCCCTAGCACATGGCTCCACCACACATCTGACAATTACTAAGTTGTATGTAAAACACAGAGAGGGTGCACAAATGTCTTATATTAAAGATTCCCATCATGCTTCTACAATTTGTTTGAAGCAAGTAAATTGTTTTATGACCAGTGATGAAAATATTAGTTACAATCTCACAGTTCACTAGTGGAAGCGCACTGCAGTCTGAAAGGGGGAGTTAATATAACTCATGTTGTTATGCTTAATAACATGTTATGGTGGAGGGAGGCATTGAAATTTGACCACTTTGAGTTATACTGAAGGGGAAAATGCTCCTTTCAAACAAGACCAAAATTTCACAGATGGAAAGTCTAATTGAAAATTAAAAACAGGTTATTTTCATCCTCTTCTGAGCATTATGTCTGTATTTTGATAAAAGTGAAACAATATTCTTGACAAAAATTTGGCAAACTAGGCCCCCATCATTGTGCACTTCTACTTACTAGTGGAAGTGTCTGATACACTGATGAGGTGCACTTCCACTAGTAAACAGAAGTGTATGACATGTTAAACTGACAATGAACACTTTCAGTGGTAAATGGATGTGCACAATACACTAAAGAGGTGCACTTCCATTAGTAAATGGAAGTGCACAATAAATGGATGAGGTGCACTTCCACTAGTAAATAAAAGTGTACCATAACATATGCTACCAAGTTACACTTTCACTGGTAAATGGATGTGCACAATACACCGTAGAGGTGCACTTACATAAGGAAATGGAAGTGCACAATACATAGATGAGGTGCACTTCCATGACTAAATGACACTTGTATATAGAGCATCATAGATTGACTAGGTGAGATATACTTAATATGTAAGTAGGATCAGGCCAATATGTTAACACTCTACTTGCAATAAACATCACCATTAACAGAAGTTACTGCACACATGGAACAGTTCTATTAGTTTTCAACTGAATTTTGTTCATTTCATTTGACTACAACTAACAAGAGGTTAACAATTGTAATACAAAAAAGATGTAGTTAAAGTCACTCACGCTGTAAACAGTCGGCATTCAGCAAATCTTTACACTTTTCATGGCACTTGACTCCGCACTCTGAGCAGCGCACTCCTTGTCGGGCTATACCCCACAGTAGTCCCTCACAATCGTAGCAATATGTTGGTTTGGAGGCGGTCCAGACCTCAAAGTTATGTGGGGTAGTGCTTGATATTGGATAAATTAAGGCCTGCAATGCTTTTTTGTACACATGACTTTTCTGTGTGATAAGGACAAAATAGAATACAACAACATTGGCAGAAGCTCCCAGAATAATGATTAGGAGTGTAAAGATTGTTGGCAGCAAGCCTTTTATACACAAAATGCAATCCTACATGGAAACTAAATCCCCAAAAGTCCCTGGTATGGGAGCCACGATACTTACCGTCTGGTGGTAAGTGAGAAGAGGACTTGGGAGGGAGTCCTCCTTAGGAGGACGCCCTCTCTCTCCACTGTGCTATTAGTTTACCAGGGTCTAGTTGTGGGTAGGGGTGATTACATGTGTAAATAGCAGGTAAGAGAGGGGTGATGTAGACTGAATGTTTATGTTCCAAAATTACACTTCATCTTAACTTGAAAATTTCCAATAATCTCACAAATGTAACCACAAATAATCCCTGAAACAATCAATTAATCAACCAATATATGATCAACCAATCAATCAATTAATCAATCAATCATTCTTTCAGCATCTTTAATATTCAAGGCATATAGACTATTCTACAAGATTACAACTGCACCTTTAATTCAATGTGCCTGACCTTATACCATCTGACATCAGTTACTTAGCAATACTGTACAGATGCTATTCTTTTACAACATATGCAGAACTACGCATCCTAAACTGATGGCAAAACATAGGGATGCCAAATCTTCAGAAGTAACAGAGAACATCACTTTACTTGCAGTTTAATTCCACAAATTGCAACAACTCACCAGTTCTTCATCGTTTAAACTCTGTCTTGTAACCAGTGTTGAAGGGCCTGCTTGCCTTTTTAAGGCTGCTAAAGACTAAAAGTAAAGAAAAAAATAATCGCTTAATATAAGCATCAACAGTATGTGGAACTGGATCCCTTAATTGGGAGGGGGGGAGAGAAATGCCCCCTCTCTAATATTCTCCTATCCCTAATTGTTTCACAGCTATACTTTCAGCTACACACATTTATAATTAATCCACGACAAGCTATCCAAATGGCTCTGCCTCTTCAAATCCGAGCAATTACTATAAATTCATGCTAAATTATCATTCAGCACACACACACTGCTGTATGTATATCAAGTCAAGAAATTTTTCCATGTCAAAAAGCCTTGACAGTGGGTATGAAAATGATCCACAAATGACCCACGGTCTGGGTCTAACCACATCTAAGTAGATCACATTGTAAAACTTCAAGCTGAAAGATAGCAAGATGGACACATATCTAGCAACATAATAGTGAAAGAACGACAATATGACTTTTGAAGATAAATATAAGAAGAGACACTTTGTACACAATATTAAAGAAACCTTGCTATAACTTCAACAGTAAAATTATTTCTCCATCAAGAAGTATAAAGGATATAACTGGATGCAGGCCTGTAGCCAGGGGGAGGGCAAGGCCCCCGAAAATTTTTTCACCCCGCTTGAGTTTCAAGTTGCCATTGGCTTATACACATTTTACACATTTTTACACAGTTGGCCCCCTGATAAATTTTTTGCCTCCCTGGAAGACATTTTGCCCCCCTTCAGTACCTTGTCTAGCTACGGGCCTGACTGGATATGTGGGGGGTATATGAATGAGTTTGTTTTGATTTTACAATGGTATTACTTTTTAAAACAGTTAGTTATAACTGGTCACCAAGACTGGTACCCAGGTCGGGGTCACAGTCTTTTAAGGTTTTTCCTAGGGTTTTCTAAAAAGTTTATGGGGGGGTCCCTAACTACTTTGAAGGGAAGGGGATATACCCATAATTCTTTCAATACAAGCAATGGATTTCACATAAGTCTGCACTTTAGCTTAACAAAATTTTGATTCTTTGGAGAGAAAGCTCTGTCCCACTTAAGCAGAGGGAATTGATATATGGATACATAAACTACACGGTGCTTACCAATTCAGATGCATTAAGTGTAGTTTAGGGCTTCAAACATAAATGTTGTGAGGTATGTTGTGAGGTATGTTGTGAGGTGTGTTGTGAGGTGGTGAAGGAGAGGGGGAAAATAACAGTACATTCATCAAGAATTATCGAAAATATGTGACTTCTAACAGTGCATCAAATCTTCACCTCGGGTCATGACTTATTATGATTTAGATTACTGAACATATGTACTGTGAGATAAAAGTGCCTATTAAACAATAAAACTCATAAACAGGTTTTAACAAGGTTGAGAGGTATGTGCACAGGGGTAGGGGTGGGAGAGGGGGTGCTAGACTCTAGTTTGCAAGCTTCAAGTTGGCTCTGTAGTGACCAATTTTTCTAAAATATCTAATAAAATATAACTTCACAACTCAATTAGGATGCAGAAATAAGGGTGGGGAGATGTTTGCAATCACAAAGTATATATTACATGGTCTCATACATTTTAACATTAACAATCAACAAAGGTGGTCTGTGGTAGATTGTAGCTTAATCAGTAAAAATATTCACAAAAGAACCTATAGTTTGAGTATGTATATTGTATTGGAAGGAGAGAGACATTGTAGATATAGGACAAGGGAGGGAGGGAGGCAGAAATCTCTTGCTGAGGGTACAAAGATGCTCAGAAATTTGTCTTGACAATCACTGGCACAATGTTCTTTTAAAGAGACAAATAAAATAGGTGGCATGACTAACATTTAACTCTTAAATTTCAGGCAATCAAATTTAAAACTTTATAGGTAAGTAGTATTAAATGCACCAGTTTATGAAAAGTTCCTTACCAAATTTTAAAGGTATGGACAATTATTCACAATATGTGAAACTCTTTCGGTTGTCACACCTAGCCACTTACAATTTAGTTTGGCCTTTCTCCTTTAACAATAAAGCCAGTTACAATGAAAAATCTTCAAATAATTCCCACTTTTCTTTAAAGTTTATCACCCTCGATCATCTTAGGGGGCACTCCTAAATCCAATCTACCTTCGTGTGTAAACTCAACCAACGGTAAAGCTTTCACTTTGCATTCCCTGTTTTGTTTTGTCCCAAAAATGTTGAGCACACTTTTGACAGATGAGCATGAACTACCATTACCACTGTCACATATGTGTTGGATTCAGATACCAATAACCAAATGGAACATTTTTCTGGGTTTTATCCCAAATTAATGACTTATCACTAAGCAGAAGGCATCTTTACTACTCTTTTTAAGGTTCCTCACAGAACTCGCAAGTAATCTGTCTTTGTCTCAAGCAATCATTTTTGTATCAAACCAAACCATCTGTATCTCACAAATGTGTCAGATTCACAATATGATGGCTAGATATCAAATGAAAGAACTGATGAAATTGATTATTCTAATGTCTCTCCAGCCGTCACATTGGGTTTTCTTTTACAAGAAATAGGAAGGTCACAGATCCTCACAATTTAATGAAAAAAGATCAATCAAGCTTTTTTCACAGACAGAGGAATATCATCACAAATGACAGCTTACAGCAGTGCACTAAAGTATGCATGTTTAAATTTTGGTGTTTTTCTCAAGATCAGAAAATACGAAAAAAATTTGTAAGCTCTTAGTTAAAAAGATAGAACTACTTTGGATAGGAAAATTGCATGCAGAATGCTCTTACTTGTTTAAACTTATATCCCTACCCTTCAGAAGTAGGAAAAAGTAATAAATTGATCTAAAACTCCAGTCTAGTTTTAGACTGCAAGAAAAGGTCAAGCAATGTGTTGCATTATTACACGAACCATTCATACTGTTAGGATTAAAAAGAATGACAATCAAAAACAGTACTATTTAGCACTCCCACCCCCAAAATGTACAAATTAAAGGGGCTTTTGCATCACCGCAGAGGGATATGATCATATCTCTAAATGCAATTGGTGACTGCACTTTGTTTAGAAGAGAGTCACACTCAAATGAAAACTGGCATTAAAAAATTTATTACAATATTGTGGTTGCAGAACAGTTTCTACTGAGGAAAATCATATTTAATACACCTTTTATAACTGGGAGACTCAAGTCCACAGATAATTTATCGATTCAGTCATCACAAGCTATTAAAATCTGAGACTGAAAATGAGTCTCAAAGCCTCAAATATTAGACCTGAATATTACACCTGATATTAATAGAGAGAAGATCATAATTTGTCTGGCTCTCAGTTTTTATGAGGTAATAAAGTATCTGACAGCTTTAAACTGGGACTTGTGACTAGGATATGTGGTATGTGCAATGTAGTATACAAGTGGTTTTGTGATGATTTCTAGTTGCTGTATTAATACCATTCCTTCATGTATTGTCTTCCAGCAGTAAACCTGGTTATTTTCATAAAAAGTATCCCCTTCACCTGTTATTGGTTCTGGGTGGCGGAATAGTGAAAGATGGCATAGTCAAAAAGTGGGGCGAATGATGACTTCCATTATCCAACGCATACGATCAAAGATAAGATGCTGATCTCGACTAGGGGCTAAATGTATGTGCTTCAAACCTGTCCTGGAAGAAGGGGAAGGCCATTTGTACCCTTTGTAATTTTTTAATATTTGAGGGTCTCCTGATGCAATATGGGGAAACATATTGGGTAGATTTTACGTAAAATTACTGCAAACTTTTGAAATCTTTTTAGCAGAGGGAACAAATTTGTCCTAAAATTGAAAAGGGAAAAGAATACTTGCACCCCACCACATTTTTTGACTGGGATACTTTAGTCCCCCCCCCCTTTTGCTTCCCACACCTACGGACATGATGACTTTCATTACCTAAAGCATATAATAATAATTACTTTTGCTACCTAACAGAGAATCCAGATATCTTCAGACTGGGTGGCTAAGGGGCCATCTAATGTGTATTTTTCTGGAAAAATATTGACTTTGGCTTATTTCAATGAGCTGACAATTTTTTATTTTCACAAGTTAGACTTTTTTGTGATTGAAGATGTAACTAGGAAGAGGGAGGGACCTGTTGAGGGTGCTCTATATGCCATACTATTCTTTTTGCTTTCCATGGACAAGCTTTTGCTCAGAAGATAATTTCCATAGGTTCTGGTCTCTCTCTGTTAACAGTGTTTCAAGCATTCTGATGCCAAATATTGATAGCATATACTCTGAGGTACTAAGAGAACCAAATATGAAACATTACTTTCAGAAAATTTTCCCCAATCTGTGATAACTGCTTGCAATAAATGTTATTTCTGACAAAAGTGATACCTCCTCAATGGGGAAGGGTGTGAAGAAGTTTTGAGGCTAACAAGTTAAACAATCAACTGACAATTCAGTGTAATCATAGCATTATAATCTATGCAGGCAATGCCTCTTGTTACATTATAAAAAGCCAGTATTAACTCAATACTGCAGGAAAAAAATTTAAAAGGATTTAAATTGAATTTAGATATACACTTTTCTCCACAAAATCTGTAAAACCTTCTAAGTTGCTTTAAATTAAGGTTACAGAACTTTCAACTTGAATATTTAGGCAAAAATAATTGGTGAAAAAAGTCACCTTTTCAATATATGTTTATTTCTCTCATTGGGGAAAATAGTATGGAGGTTAGATCTAGTAAAGTGGAGAGGGGAGAATATATCCATCATGTGGTCTTCTGCTTTGCATCCAACTGACTGCATCTCACTCACAGCACAGGATTGAAATATGCCAAAGACTAAGCCACCCAAAAATTTTTATGCAAAATTTCTGTTATCCTTAAACATATTTTCTCTTTGTTGTAGTTGATAAAGGTTGCACAATCTAATGCCAAATATGTGGACATGTCTCTGAGGGTGATCATTTCTGAAACTGAGAATACAATTGACAGGGACATAAAATAAATGAAATGTCTCTGTGAGGACAAAAACTTTTTTGCAGTAAATCAATGTAGTGTAGCAAATTAATCATCACAAAGGGAAAAGGTCAACAGATTACACAAGAGAAAGAATTTGTCATTAGTTGAGTGAAACGATGATGGCGGGGGGGGGGGGGGTTTAGGGTATGTTAAAGGAAAAGATATCATATAATAGATTGAAATATACTTTCTAATTTGTACAGTCTAGGTAAGCTTAAAGAAAATAAGCTGTCCCTCCAACCTTCTTTTAAAATATCAACTTTATTTCCTAACCTCCACTTATTTTCCTTACAGACATAGTACATTGATTCAGAAAAAAGGATGTATACTGCACTTTTAAAGAAAAACCAAAAAAGGTTTTAGTGAATAATTACTGACTTCAACAGCTCACTAACAAAACTTTTGTCACATGATTGAAAAAAAAAATTGCATGAAGTAGGTGAATGTGCTAATTCAAAGTGGTCTGACTGCATTTGCCATTTAAAATAGAATTAGAAACATAAAGTAAGTTCCCTTGCTATAATTAAGAAATAGTTAAATCATGGAAGTATTATCCTACTTCCTTGGTTTAATCTTCTGTTTTCCATAATGATTCACAAGCAAAATAAATTCTACATGATTATCAAAACCATTTAAAATTTAAAAGAAGGGACTTTTGAAAAATGTGTTGGGGAAGGCGGGGGGGGGGGGGAGGGGAGGGGGGTTCGTGACTTTATACAAGACCACCTTTCAGTTAAAGATTCAGACTATAGCTATAGGCTAAGAGTGATACAGAATGCACAAACTCTTTACTATGTGGAAGAAAAAAGGACTAGTCTTGCCCTCAAACTAGTACCAATACGCAGCAAGTTACATGTTCAGCTACAAAGGCAGCTCACAGGAAGCAGATGTAAGCCTACTGATAATTTTCAATTGGACTTACCTGGAACAGCTTGGTAAGATTTAACATTAAGCCTTTTAGTCTCCCCTCTCCCACCTTTTCTTTTCCCTAATTTATTTGTCTATCTTTTACATACAAGTTGCTTCTCTCTTTCACAAACATGTTATCTACACAAGTATAGATAAGATAAATTATTCAAACTCACAACACTAACACGAAGACCATACCTTAACCTTCTTTAACTGAAATCTCTGCATTCATAGTATAAAGGTTGAAGATTTCACACTAAAGAATTCCACATAAATTAAAAATTCGATATGAATACATAAAACACAACAGCTCTTCAAATCAGTTAAAAACATATTGGATACATATTGCATGGACATTGATATATATATATATATATATACATGTATATATGTACATGGATACATACAGAGAATAAATATTCATGAGACAATGTTTAAATAAATATTCATGAACAAGGGTTATTTGGATGCAGATGAATAAACAAAAGGCTATAAGGTATAGTAACAAACAAACTCAAAGAAATCAGACAGATAATATGCATGTACACTAAAAATACCAGTAGCCACCACACGCTTACCCAGCAAAGGCTTTTCACACCAATCTCCTGTATGATTGGAGGCAGTGTGCATGATGTGTGAGAAAGTGAATGGTTCATGAATATGCATGGTGAACAATATGCAAATCATATAAGCTATTTTTCATAACAATGCATGAATCAATATGCAACTCAAATACACATTTTATCCAGCTTTAAGAAAATGGGATGATGATGCCAATCTAAAAAAGGAGGAGACCATAAAATGTGAATTTCTATTTTTTTTATATCTTACATAGCTAGCAATTAAAAACTGAAAAGGGTTGAAAAAAAAACATTCAAATGCTCAGAGACTTATTGCAGAAATTGTTACTTAAGGTGCCACCATCAGGAAGGGGTCTGGGGTGCAGACAATTTCCTTGCTTCAGTCACATAAATCTCCTCAGTAGTTCTATGGAAGAACACTGATAAATCAAGCATAATATGTAGGACACTTTTCAATCCTCAGGGATAGAACCCCCAGACTCCATCCCCTTCCCAATTACTCTCGTTTTCACACAAGTCAACTCCCTTCAATATTTTTAGTGCTGTGTAAAGTGATTTGGAGGAGTTAAAACTTTTTTCCTAAGAAAATTTCCAAAGAAAATGAGAAAATGCAAATTTTCACAGTCATTACCAAAGGAAAAAGAGAGGTGGCAGACTTAATTCTGTTATATGAGGGTCAGAAGACACATACAAATGTGAACCCCGCCCCACCTCACACCACCCTTCATTATCGTATGTTGTAGGGATAAGTATTCTAATCGTTCATAGGGGGTAGCTATTTCCAAATAAATATATGAAGGAAGTATTTATTATTCCATATTTCTATTTGCAACCTGGTATGCCAAAAGGTCTTTAAAACTACAATGAAATCTACATGCCCTCTACCGTCATGCTCACACTAGTACAAGTGGGTTACATGCATGATGACTAGGACATAGCGCATGTAAAACATCATTTATGAGGACTTTATTTGAAAGGGTATTCCATTCTAAGGGGTGGGAAGGTAGGAGAGGAAGGAGAAAGACTACACAGGAGGTTAACCTTGATCATGGTATATCTAATACATGTTTCAGGGAAGGGGAGCAAACTGTGTGATTTATTCTGGTTTTTAACAAATAATCATCTAAAAATGCACCACTTATTCACAAATCCAGTTTCAAACATTTCCAATGGAAATAGTTATGTTAAATCAGGGGGCAGTTTCATTCTCTTCATCTTCAAGAGAAAGTGGGAATATAACATTTTTTCAGCCCCAAACAGGATTTGAAGGGTTAATTAAACTGACATTTCCTTCAACTTTGGAGAGGGCACTCTATTCCAGTGGATTTGCCATCCCAGTAGTTTTACCATTTTCGAAATATGGTACATTACTTACTAGCTTCCAACTGATGGTAAAGGTAGAGGTTTCCTATATCGTTAAAGTGGAAAAACAGTCCTGTTCAGAGCTGCAATCATCCCTCTCAGCCACCACCCCAGACAAAACCTGAATATTACATAATCATAATGGTACCCCAATAAATATCAGCTCAGGTCTTAAGGGCTTCAACTACTCAGCCCCCACATTATTCACTCTGCTATGGGTGTGGATGGCCTCAGTTCAGGAAAAGCTACAAAATGACTTCATGCTTTGCGAGGATGGTTTGGGGATGCGGAAATGTGGGGTAAGGTAGGGATAAATGATGCTGGTATTTAAAGCTTTTGACAATATGTTAGTACATACACGTGCTGGATTCATTAGTACTCTTATACAAGTCAACGCACACATGGGATCACTGAAATATTTACATAATCCTAGTTTAAGTAAAAATATTCAAACAAGAGTGATCAAACTCCACATCCTTGTTTTATGTAACTTAAAGTCCCAGTTCTGTTACACAACAGACTCAAAAGTATCATGCAAAATTATAAGGGAAATTAGGACTTTGTCAATTTCATTACAACAATTTAAGTAACAAATTAAAAGATGAATTTAACCAGTTAAAACTACTGAACTTTTTAAGGAAATCTTACTGATTTAATGACTTCAGATATATTTGGAAGAAATAGAAATTTATGTAAATTAAATGAAACTGCTGAAAAGTTAGGGCAAACATTTAAGAAAACTATTCAGAAAATACAGAAACCATTCTTGTACTTGGCGGTTAGGTCTAACTATGCCCAAACAACATGGGAGCTTACAAGGCCAATGCACCTACGCAATAGTAGTTGTAAGAAATTTTTCTGTGGAAGGGAGAGGTGTGGGGGGTTGAGTTTGGAAAAATATCTTCAAGGGAGATGGCAGTCCCCCCAAGTTTATTTTCAAATTTGCTAAATTTTACAGATCTCCTCTTATATCTCACAAGTATTTTCATAATTTTCCTGTGTAAAGTCATTGAATACTGAGGGTAAACCAATAATTTATTCTGCTTAAATTTAGGAAAAAAGTAACAAAAATATTGTCACATGATTGATAGGAGCCATTCCTGTGTACCATGGTACACTACTTCAAATTGGGGGGACTGCATTTTCCCTTTAAGTCATGATGCCTCACACAAGATTAATCCATTTGACCATCATTCAAGAAGTTAAATACAAACTTACAGCATTTGTGAGATGGAAGGAATGTTTTGTCCACAACACCATAATAAGCTCTTACTATTTGATAGTTTTGAAGAATGGAGATCAGTGCAAAGTTTTATTTTTTTTTGGGGGGGGAGGGAGCAGTTTTTCCCTTGTGCCGCTATGGCACATGAGCCATAGGCATTATGCATCTAGGAATATACTTGCCTTTTGAGGTCTGCCACAATAACCATAAGTTTGCCATATGAAGCATGTGACATGACACTTTTGGGTTGTAAATCAGGAACTAAGGGAATTTTGCAAAATTAATGAAAATTTAAGGTTCCATTTGCATGGTGAGGTCACAAACATAGTAATTTACTGGGACTGGGAGACGTAAGGATGACAAGTAAAAAGGTAGATACCTCCATATCAGAAAATTGACTTAAATCATTTTTCTGGTAGAATTTTATCAAGCAAAACCAAATACGTCATCTGTTGAAACTTAGTTTAGTTGACAGGTTTAAATGCTAAAAACATTTATTGAATTTTATAGGATGATTTCTTACATATCGCCAGCACCTATGTTTACAGATTGCACTATGAATGAGGTAATGAAATGGTAAAAGTGCTGCAGTTTTGAAGTTGTGAAGACTTGGGTTGCATATTGTTTAATTTTTACCCAAACAAAGTGATAACCTGTATTAAAGAGAAAAAGAATAAACACATACTAAAGCAGCAGGTATATGAGGCTAAAGAGAGGGGGAGGGGAAGGGAGGGTGAAATATCTGACATTATGCAGCCATTACTTGCTTTTTCTGGCAATAATGCTATTTTTCAGGCAAACTTGTGACATCTTCTGGGTGGCAGTTCTCGGAGCCCTAAATTGACAATAGACCTGTTCACTACGACAATAAGTCCCTTTGTTCACTCTTATTCCACCCTCAATTTTTGCATTTTTAGGTTATTTTATACTAAGCAATTTTAAACCAAATGTCGGCATGTGCCAGTGTGAAGATTAGTGACTACGCAAATAAACAATGCATAGCCTACATATGTAACCTAAAGTAGCAAAGTTTGGAAACAGTAGGAGTGAAAGAACCTAAAACAGAAATGTAAAGAATTGAGGAAAAGCAAATCCACCACATGCAAATCAGATCAAGGAAAGAAAACTTAAAACAGTAAGCTATTAAATCATGAGTGATCAAGGCTTCTCACCAGAGGCATGGATTTCCGTCGTGCGGGTATTTCTGGCATTGAATTAATGTCAAGTTGGTAGTGCTCATGAGAAAGGCTGATGAATAGATGTTGACAGAAGAAAGGAATCATAAAATTAACGTACACAGTGAAAAAAGAAATGAAAAAATATCTCAAAAAACAGAACCATACTCTGTTCCATGTGCAAGTGAGATGGGGGCTTTGCAAAGGATAAAATAATATACCTCAATTTTACAGGGGAGTTAAAGGGTCTCATTGAGTTGATATTGAACATTTTATGACAACTTTGAAGGAAATAATTGCACTACAATGCTTCTAGTTAGCCTCATCAGCCATTAATCCCTTTTTATAGTTATTAAAAATGTGAAAAATTGAAGTTTTTATGGGCTTAAGAGCTCATAGTTTGTGATACTTTTTCAAGCCTTTCATAGGCCAGCCACTCTGGTAACTACAACATGTATGTACAACTGAAGTCGTGATCACAACAGTTGTTCATTGGAGGAGTTGAGAGCCTGTCAATCAAGTTGGTATGTTAAGCTTTACTCATTGGTTTTATTTGAACAGGGGTTGCATATGATTAATAACTGATGGTAAAAAGTGTGTGGTCACAATTTGTAATAAATGATTTTAATCATTAATTACTCTATCATTGCCATTTCAGTTGTGTGTTAGATGTTCAGAATTTCTTAGTTTGACCAATTACCATCAAAATGTGAGCAAAACTCAACAGGTGTGGCAAAACATCACAAAATTCATGTACCAACTCAATAAGCCCCTCTAAGTTTAATAAAAAATGTTGTATCCTACATCAACAGGGTATAAAATATCACTCTTCCCCCTTACTAAAGGTCACTTTTGGCCCACCCATCGCACCAGTCAGGATCTTAAGTTCCTTAAGTGTAATTATCTTCAACATTTTTGAAAGATCCAACTGAATATTACATCTGCCAAATCTTCCATATATAAGGCTGAAAGGAGGTATGATTGAAGTCTTCCAAATCATTCAGAGCATTCATGACAGCAAGGTAACTTTTAATACTCTGAGCTTTTAACGCTAGCAGGGATAACTCACAGGGTCTTTCCTTTAAATTTGTGAAAGATAACTGTCACACAGATTTTAAGAAATTTAGTTTAAAAATAGAGTTTTTGATTCATGGAAGACTCTTCCAGCCACTGTTGTGGAACCTGTTAAAGTCAGTTGCTAATTTTGAAAGAAAACTACAAATTTTGGAGTAATTCGGATGTAAAATTTGATCATGATGCTAACTATCCTTTCTATTATTGATTTTTAGAGGTCTGTTGTAATTAGTTCGTTATAGTATGTACATTGTTTCGTTGTTGATGCAGATATAAAGGCTTTGTAAAGCCTGAGTCTGTAATGTATCATACCTAAACTTATCAATGTGACACCTCAATATGTTGCAAGTTTAATTCCTACTATATACAAATCTCATATTCCAAACTTATACTACTGGAATTTGTTTAAACCTCACTACCTCAAAGAACAGTCAAAACTCATTCAAAGCTGCCAGTTCCCATGCAATGGTATTCAGGTGCAAACGTTTGATGAAAATTTACATAACTGTGATCAGGTAAAGAACTGCATTTTTCAAGAAAAAAAATTGGGTTGAAACTGATGATTAATGACAAGATATCTCTGAAATTGGTTTAGAGGTAGAGCATTCTGGGAAGTTATATTTTAAACATGACAAAGACAGTGGACAAAATGCAGACAGTTTACGTCGGTATTGATGAATATGTACTATTGTTAGTGCATGGCTGAATGGTGCAATTTTGGTGAAAAAATGAAGAAAAAAATTCCAAATGCATTTACCGACGAGATTCTCATTGTAAGCCTGACGTGAGGCCGTATATTTATTTTCATGGAAGCGTGTGTGTCATGGTGTCTTTGCCGAGGGGGATTTTTGCTGATGGTAAAGAGATACAGCTAACATCACAATATCTAATTTTGGGTTTTAAACACAGTTTTCTTCTTTTTTGCCTTTAACAATGAAGCTTATCTATTTCTGCAGTCACTGTGCATTGTGCTAACTGTAGGCAATGAATATAGAAATGTTCACCAAAATGAAACAAGATTTGATTGTACCTTGTGCACTATCCTACATCAACAAGGTATAAAATATCACTCTTCCGCCTTAATAAAAGTCACTTTTGGCCCACCCGTTGCACCAGACAGGATCTTCAGTTCCTTAAATGTAATTATCTTCAACATCTTTGAAAGATCCAACTGAATATTACGTCTGCAAAATCTTCCATATATACACTTCAAAACCTAACAGAATTAAATAATGTGATTTAACATCACAGTTATAATGTTTACTTCCAACAAATATTAACAGAGAACACCATCAAATGTCTAGCTAAATTTATAAACATGAATGCAATTAAATTCTTTTGAAAGTAATTTTCTCAATAGTTGACAATTTTTGAAAAAACTATGGTGAAAGTTACACTTATCTTGATTTGAATAAAATCTACCAGAAATGTTATCATGATCTCACAAGATCTCAAGTTACAGGTCTAACACCCTTAAACTTACATCAGTTTCAAATTTTTTTAGAGTTTCTTTTCTCAGTAGCAATTACAGATGATTATGGAATAGAGTATTGGTATACCTCATTTTTGCCAATGGCATTTTACTTTGGCTGTAAATGAAGCACACCTAAACTCTATCCCATAAAGCTTTGTAATTTCTACTTGGAAACAGGTATATAAAGTCAATCATAAAATTGTAACAGCACTTTAACATTTCCTAAAGACATAAAGAGCATATGGAGAAATATTTTGTAAGGATAGTGTTTAAAATTTGAAGCAAGTCACTTACCCTCCGTTAGCCAGTCTTGCCCAAACTGACATACCACCATTCATTGGTGTAATTTGGTCTGAACCCTCCAGATACGACTGCCTGTCCTGTTGAATAAACATGGTAAACGTTTTAAAAATACACAATGTCCCTGTATTATTCTTCCAAACGCACTCTTTAAGAAAAAAATTAGACCACAACACAGGAAAAGATGAAAAGATTATTTATACAGATGAAGATAATCTAAAAATTCTGCTTACCAAATTGAGAATAATTCTTAACCCTTAAATGAAATGAATAATTTGCATAATTCAAAAATGTCCTATTTCCTTTCCAAGACCTGAAAATCTTCTTTTTTATTTTTAACTTTCACATTTTTCTCAGGCCTGAAAATTGCATGTTCAAAATTTCATGGCAATGCAAGGATTCCATGAACGAAGGAGGTCTGCTTAAAAGAAGGGTTCAAGCAAAAATTTACTTTTCAATATGAAAGAGGAACTGAATCTATGCATTTTGGTGAAACTTTCATTCAAATCGGATATGTATTACCGGAGATATCAGCAAAAGAAGTTACTACATTTGTGACACAAAGTGAGCTTGCGGCAAGTGGGAGTTATATCGCTAGGCAGCTCCCTGATATCACTTCCTCACATTGATAAGGAATGCTTTCTTTCCTTTGTTTTTTCAGTCTGTTGTGTTGACCTTGAAGTTAATAGGGATAGGACCTCCCCATGGCCAAAATTTGCCACTCTGAACCAGTAAATGACAGCTTAAAAGAAGGGTTCAAGCAAAAATTTACTTTTCAATATGAAAGAGGAACTGAATCTATGCATTTTGGTGAAACTTTCATTCAAATCGGATATGTATTACCGGAGATATCAGCAAAAGAAGTTACTACATTTGTGACACAAAGTGAGCTTGCGGCAAGTGGGAGTTATATCGCTAGGCAGCTCCCTGATATCACTTCCTCACATTGATAAGGAATGCTTTCTTTCCTTTGTTTTTTCAGTCTGTTGTGTTGACCTTGAAGTTAATAGGGATAGGACCTCCCCATGTGGAATGTGAAGT
>WURT03650353.1:0-10946 GCA_009936505.3 Holothuria glaberrima
TAATCTGCCCCAACATAGCTTGTCCGATTTAAAGTGTGTTTTGTTATACGGTAATTTTAAAAGCGCCCAGGAGAGAAACAATCGGGAATTAAACACGATTTTCTCTCTAAACACTCACAGGACAGGATTAAACAGGGATTTAGCAGCGGGTCTCTAAACTAGGGGCTTGCGTACGTATATATATATATATATGTATGTGAAAGGTTAGCTTTCTTAAGCACTAGTTCCTATATACAACTGAGGACGGGCTGAGACAGCCCGAAATATTTTGTATTTCACTGATTGTATAATATAGGTGGAAATGAATGTATCCATTTTTTGTGTCTTTTTAACTTCTGCGTTTTTTACTTTCCAACACATGCAATTATCATGATTTTCATAGATATATATATATATATATATTATATTGTGGGGAATTAGAGAACTATATATATTTATATATATACATATATATGCTCGCAGTTTGTTAAAGTGTGGAAAACATTCTCGGATACGGTTTAGTTATAATTTACTTTATTGTACATTAGAATATAGTTGGTCTATGTAGGATAAGCATGAATTTTATTTTATTTTAATTTACTTCATTTTGCAAGGATGTGTCGCGTCTCTTTATATGGTGTTTCTTCATAACATTAACGCAGCAAATACTCGAAAAATGACGTCTTTACTAAAAAGGGAAACGGTGAGCAGCTAGAAGACACAAAGTGCATAAGTTGTATTCAAGTATCTAAACGTTGTAAGAATTGTACTTCCAACCGATGCATCGATGGTTAATAGCTTACATTAGATAGTTGAGACTAACGACTCGACGACTCGTTTATTGTTTCGAGCTTAGTTGCCACTTAAAGCATTACGCTGTTATAGATTTTGTGCCTGACATAATTGGACAATGAACGCTTAAGTGCTTTCTTCGCCTTGGGATACCAGCAGGTCCAATCGTAGTACAGGCAGTAAGGCATATAGCGTGTCTTATAAGGTGATGGTTATCAAGTAGTTGTTGAAGTCAATGCATAAATCTCTGTAAAATGTGGCTCACATTAACACCAAATGACTTGGCCAGGCGTCGAATTGGCAGTCTGGCTTGCCCGTGGGCTATTGCCTGATGCTTCGTCTGCAGAATGTGCCTTGCAAAAGGCTTGTAGAGCTTTGAGTGACAAAGGCTTGTGCGAAAAGTTAAGTTTACCTCAGGTACGAATGAATTGTTCAGATAAATGCTCTTCTCGTAGTGCCTGTTTATGTAATCATTTCATCCATGTACTTTTTCTCTTTCTTCTTTGCTCTGAGCGAATAATGCTGCTCTTAAACATTTTCAAGAGTAGAGGGCTAAAACTTCATTTTATGAGGACGTGTCTAAAAAGTCTATTTTTAAAATGTATGGAAAGCTGCCATGAAAGAAAAGGGACACTGCAGTTTGCATTTCTCTGTAGTCCATGCTGTCTCCAATGTTGCGTTTGTTCATACGTTATTATTATTTTTTTTATAATGCCGTTCATGTAATATATATTCATTATTGACTACAATAGTTTTTCTCTACGCAACTCAATTGCCGACCATAGTTGACAGCTTTTAAAAAAGGTATATGTAGTTTCGTTTAGGGATCCGACTCTTCTGTTCTTCTATATTAAACTTTGGTCGAATTTTGATGGTATTTTACGAATTACAGAGAGGTCAATATACGTCAGAGTCCAACATGTCAAGAATTGCAATGGTCTAGAATAACAGACAAGAACAAGAAGTGCCTGGCATTTAAAACAATTGATAAAGGGTAATCACACACAATCGATAGATCACAATTGTTGATATTTTCACCCCACTATTATATTGTTCCCGCGAAGCCTATACTGTTTGCTAGCCTAAAACCTAAAACTGTAAAAATTGCAGGAGCTTTAAAAATGTATATTTATAAAAGATTTTCTTCAATTATGTACTCGAGAGCACTGTTGCTTCCACGAAACTGTGGACTGAAGGTTATTTGTTACCTACAGCACATGGCTCAGTATTTTTAACTGTTCAGGAGGTAGCATTTTTTCATTTTCATTAAAGGGAATATGCAGTCCCCCCCCCCCTCAATAAGAAGCAGTGTACCTCTGTACACTGGTTCAGGAATGGCTCCTATTCACGGGCGGAGAAAGAGGGGGCTGGGGTGGGGGTTTTAACCCCTCCACTTTTTGACGGACGAGGGGATTGTCCAGCACAATTACCCCCCCCCCAGTTTTCAGGTACACTTCCGAAAAAATAATTCATGAAAAACTGAAAAAAGCAAAATGAGATAATAATAATAATTAAACTGTGACGTGCGGTGGCTCAAAACTGAAGGTGCTACTGACCCCAAACTTGGTGAGGGGGTGCGTAATCCTTTGAATGTGTGCCTCCAATACCGAGAGAAAGATTGGTCGAAGGTCAAGATGTTTAAAATATGCATTTTGTTTTAATTTAGTTCATAAAATACATAATTATATGTCTCCTTATGTATACAAAATACCCTATAAAGTATGCACCAAATCACATATTTTCACATTAAAAAACAAAAAGGTTTAACACCAGGGGGGACACCACCCAACCACATCCCTGCTCCTATCAGTCATGTGACAATATTTTTGTTTTATGTTTTTGTTACTCCCTAGATTTATGCAGTTAACTCATTGCTTAACCCTCAATATTCAATGAATTGACACAGGAACTTTATGAAAATATTTGTGAAAAAATAAGAAGATATCTGCCAGATTTAGCAAATTTTGAAAATAAATTCCGGGGACTGCCATCTCCTTTAATTCTTACTGGAGACACTTTTTAGCGTGTACATTCACTTTATGTTGTAACCTTTTAAGATTATTTTCTGAATGCGCATGATCAAAGATATTTTTGTTTTTGTTAAAAAAAACTTTTTTCTTTAGACATTTGATTAAGTATTTCAGAAATTAATTTGATATCTGCCGCTTGTTGTATGATGTATGACAACCTTCGTAAAATGCAATAAACGAACTGCATGCCAACATTTCCTTTGGATTTTGTTTTCTTCTCTACTTTTACCCCTGCCAGGTTGTTTAGTAAAAATAACTCAGACTGTTAGGTTTATACTTTATCACAAAAGGTGGATAGTATTTTTTCGTATTTCTCCAGTAACCTTCGACCAATTCACCCCTTGTGAAATCCACTCTTTTAGTTTACAAAAAGTTCAATGGTAAAAACTTGGCCACTAGTTGTACCATCACAACATTCCAGTTATAATCATTTAAGTTCTCACCTTCTCAAACGAATTAAAATTTAAAACAGCGTATACAAGTAATTTGCCCCTTCTTTCACTCAATAGGACCTCCGTTGTGACACACTAAAGTATCTCATTGCTGAGGTGTTTTATTGCTGGCAAAATTGGTGTTCAGACATGACAATGTCTGATCAGTGTTACCAGACCTTAAACCCTTTCTTAGTATCCTTATAAAAACCATCATGTACATACTTTAGGTGTAAGAAAGGCGACAATAAACATAACAAAAATTAACGTAAAGTGTCGTTTCGAAAAGTTTAACTGTGCAACATCTTAAATATAAGCAAACCTTGATATTTCATCTCAGAATAAATGGTTTGAAGCAAGGGTCCTCATATTTATACGCTATTGAAACTATTGAATCTTTGACTGAAAAATCTACTCTTAAATAGTGGTAGACAAAAACCAATCCTCAGAAGTGATTTCAATACTCATGGTATCCCATTATATAGATCCTTTAGGTTACTCACACTTTACAGATAGTTTTGCTTTTCGTAAAGGGATGTTGGAAATCAATCTAAATTATTTTTATAGCTATTGCATGTGAATTTTGCAATTTTATATTTTCAAGACTTAATTCTACTTTGATTGTTATGATCATGAATTTTCTGACACCTGAATTTTTAATCTTGACACAAATCTTAGGACAAAAAAGTATTGGGTAATATTCGGCGAAATACTTTAAATTTGTTCTCGCGATGATGATTCCTTTTTTTTTTCTTTTTTTCTTCGAGCGAGCTTGGGCCAACTACATAATGTTAGAGTAGTTGGTGAGTAGTAAAAGCAGTATACATAAGAATGATTTCACAGTCACAAAGTGAAGATTTAGATGCTATATAATAGTTTCACTTCATGTAACATTAAGTTTGTGTGATTTTAGAATGACAGAGATACAATTAGTTTCATCTGGTACCTTCATTTGTTATATTAACTTTAAAGTCAATTTTACTTAATTTTTTTTACACAAAAGACAAAATAGGATCCATTTTTTATGATCCATGTTCATTCTACTGTTTTATTTTACTGCGTTATAATTTTGTTTATTCCTGTGGTTGTTTCCCGCGTCTATCATGCATGCCTAGAAAGAGCTAATGAAGCAAATTTGATGTCACATTTTGATTGCAGGGGATTTCATTTCGCGCCATACCTTACTACGTCTTATATGTCTTTGGTGAGAGTATGGGGATGTTGCAGGTAACTCGAAGACAATTGTAAAATAAATATTTAAGTACAGATAGTCGATTTCTGTGGTTCATGAAATACGCACATTACTTGTTACTTCACTTTTTCCATTTATCTCTACACAATACAATTAATTATGATCTGGCGTGACCAATTTAAGCTACAAGTAACTAAAAGCTCTCACAGCTGCTTTTATTCCTTTCTTTCATTTCATTAATGTGCTTGCATATTATCTGTTACAATTCTACTGCTACCTTATAAAAGCTTCAAATGAGTAACAGTTTTAAAGCATTAGAAGTTGTAAATAACCTCAAAACACCTGGCGAGTAGCAGGTCATAAGCTAATAACTTTGAGTTCGATCGATGCACATAAAACCTACGGAACTCTGACATAATACGTGGAACAATGAAATACATTCATTCACTAAAGTTTAAGCAATAAGCATATCCTGAAACATCGCAGTTATTTTTTCTCCAACCACTGATTCAACAGGTGGTCACAGTAGAAGGCCCGTGAGTGCCGAAATCACGTGAAAGCGTATACTCTATAATTCTCATTTTAAATAAAACGGTTAAAGTTATAGATTTAGAACTATACTATGAACTGATAACAGCACAACTGGTAATTTTCTTTTAGCTAAGTTTGAGAGTAAGTTGGCTAAGAAGGATAAGGTAAATCGTAAATCATTTCATGTTTATGTTAGGTCTACCTCTCCAAAGGTAATGGGGTTAATAATCAGTGACCAACAGGATATGGCTAATTTTTTAATGATTATTTTGTTTCAGTTTTTACCAAAGAGTCTTCTTTAGTGGGTTCTTTTGGGGGCTCTTAACAGCTCAATTTGCATCGATGATGTTTTATCTGGGGTACTGGTTTGTAATAAACATATTGTAGCGTGTAAAGTCCTGGAGTCTGTGGTCAATTGAATGTGCTTAAGTATCTTTTAGATAATGGTGTATTGGTTCTGTCTCAACAGTTATTTCTGCCTAATAGATCTTTTGTTTCTTATTTACTGAGTTTTCTTGAGGATGCGTTTTTTTTTACTCTTGATTGTGTTCATTGTGTCGATGTCATTTACCTTCGTTTTCAAAAAAAAGTATTTGATATAGTGCCAGTAGACTTATGGTGAAAAAGCGTCAGTTAGGTATCCAGGAAAGATGTGCTGAATGATCAATTCTTAGTTGCTTGGTATATCTAAGAGGATTGTCGTCAATGGTAGTTTCTCATCAAGGAAAGAAGTCACTAGTGGAATACCACAGGGCTTTGTTCCCTTGGTTGGCTCTATTCTTTTCTTAATCTTATCAGCGATATTGATAGCTCTCTCATATCTAGTATTAGTAAGCTTTCCTGATGACATTAATTTTTATAGGAAAATTGACGATGAGAAGGATACTTCACTGTTGTCAAAAGACTAGGAGAGGTTATTTACGTATATAATCTCAGACTTGGAGAATGTCTTTAAGTGCTAATAAATGCAAAGTTCGTCACTTTGGATCCAAACATTTGACTTACGATTATACCATGGCTTGTAGTATTTTGAGTAATTTGACTTCAGAAAATATCTAGATGTTGACACTTCAAGTGATCTGAAGCCTTCTAAGCAGCGTGCAGCTGCTGTTACTGCTGGGGCAAATATGGTGCTTGGATTGGTCAAGAAGAATTTAGTAATTTTAGTAAAGAAATTGTGTCAGATTTGTACACGCAGTTGGTAAGACTACATCTTGATAATGCTGTGCAGGCCTGGGATATCTTTTATGAAAAGGACAAGTTTCTTTCAGAGCAGGTTCAGAGGAGGCCCACTGGGCTTATTCCTCAAGCGCTTAATATCCCTTTTGATGATAGGCTTAAATGTGCGGGACTATATTACCCTTCTTTTATGAAGGATTAGGGGGCGTGATATGCTGCAGGTTTTCAAATTCCTGTCTGGTAGGAATTATCCGTCTAAGTTTAACTAATTTTAGAGGTTTCTGCTAATTCCTGTGTCCGAAGCTGGTGAAGCGCTTCTCTACGCTTGACATTAGAAAGTTCAGCTTCTCTTATGGAGTTGCCAATGAGTGGAACAGTCTGACTGAGTGAGTCGTAAATTCCACTTCGGTCAATTGCTTCAAGATAAATATTGACATGTCAAGTTCTATTGTGACTGTGGCAAAATCTGATTGTGCTGAGCATGATGGGTATTTGGTTTGTTTCGAGTTTCATTTGGGTCTGGATTGTAGGGCATATTATAGGGTTTTTGGCCTCATTTGCCCTTAAGTCTTGATATGTTGTGTTATGTTAATCATTAGTAACATTACAACTTGCTTTCAATTGGCACTCGCTGCCCTTGTAACTTGATGACAGGAAACTGTTCCACAACTCTGTTTTACGTATCCTTGCATATAGCCCGTCGGTATAAGGTTAAGTTCAGGATACCTACTGACACAGAAGTAGTCCATGTATAGCCTTTGTTTAATCAACAATGGTATTTTGTTGTTAGACAACTCGGTTTGTGCAGGAGATAAACTAGGAGGGTAACGAAAGGTGCTAGACGATTTAACTTAGACATATGTGTTGATCGGGGTCCTTTTGTTAGTGTTGATCCTCCGTCCATGATTAAGTCTGCTCTTGTTCTCAGCTTAGCTATTCATTGTCAGATCCAATGACTTTATACAGGCAAACACCTGTCATTGCTGCTGCTGTCGAGATCGCATAAGTACAGTATTGATAATTACGTATGTTTTGATGCCCCTGACGGTTATCTACCGTGACATGGACATCATCAAAATGGCGTCATTCAAAACAACTTCATCCACATCGCATGCACTCCATTGCGCTCGAGAATCAAAAGCAAGTTTTTGGAGTCTGTCTCTGCAACTCTCGAGCACTAAAACACTCTACTTCTCTACCTACATACTCCCAAGTGAGCATAGACGGACTGTCCGTGGTGACGTTGTGGCGATTGCCGCATGGGCGGCTCGGTTAATGGCTGCCTTGGTCCAGATACCGAGAAAAAAAAAATGCGAAGAAACATGCAAGAAGAGAGCAGGGGAGAAAAAATAGAGAGAGAAAAATACAAGGAAGGGAAGAAAAAGACATTGTTAAAGATGGAGAGAGGGAGAAACACAGGATCGCAACGCAGTGTGAGCGGGAGGTGATCGTGTTCTGAGGACCTGTAGCTCCCTATAATAACCCCATGCCTCATTCGTTGCCCCAATAAGATATTTGGGCCAATAAGCGGAAGTGATCATAGAAACCACGAAATTAAAAACAACGCTCTTGGTTGAGAGTCTGGGCTGGGGTTACAAATGATAAATAACCTCAACACTAGCCTTTTGGAGCATCTGCAGGTTCCCTCGTCAGGTTTCCAAAAGCCGCGGCCTCATTCCCATTGACCACGATTCATTAAAACGACATAGGGATAAGTAAAAAAGTAGTAACTTAACAAAATTGTTCCTCCCCCCCGACCCCTTTCTCGTCCGGGGTCAAGACAGTTTGTAATATTTAAAATCCTAGGCCATCAAAATTTCGGTTTTACAAAAGCGGGGGGGGGGGCACGTGTTACCGAAAAGACGTTAGATGGTTTTTAACGTCTTTCCGGTACTGCTGGGGGAGGAAGGCATCCGCAACGGCATGTAACAAGGTCAAGGAGCCAGCCAATTTTCGTGAATTTATGTTTTACTGGCTATTTTACATGGAACCAAGACAGGGGGTTCCATTGTTCAATGATCATATTGACCAAATATTATGGTCATCAATCTGTATTAAAAGAAAGATGTTGACCACTTAATCCTTTTGTGCCTAAATAACCCCTAGTTTACCAGTTGACCTTCAGCTTTGAAATCCTTAATAACCAAGCAGTTTTGCCGCTTTCAAATAATAGTATTAGAATGAAATCTGTTATGTTCAAAATGGGCCTGGCAAGTGTTATTTCCTTCGATCTGGTAGTATTTTTTTCAAACTTTTGCTGGTACTCTACGCGCCAAATGATGGTGGCGCTCCACTTAGTCTTAAAATGCTGCTCACTGCAATTGCTGCGGGCAGCTTAAAACTCCACTCCGCCCCTGGGCAGGAGGATATTTTAAACCTAATGATATCAATTTAACAAAGTTTCCTATAGTTTCCTAGCAGATTGGAAGTATAAGAGACGGTTTTTAGCAAGTTGATTTTTTATTTTCTATGATAGGGACTTCCCAAATGTCATCAGGGTTTGTAATAAATTCTCATCAGTTATACTCATGTCCCATCTCAAAGTTTCTCGATTGTCATTCTAGATCAGGACAGAGTGAAGTATTAATTAAAGGATATCAGACATATCATGTACGACATAATTTCGAATAAAAGTTCTTCTAAAGTCCCCATAACTCCCAATAATTCTTACATAGAGATTGGTTCCGGTGTATCGGTTTCCCTTTTTCTCCAGCGTAACAAGCCAGACGGGTTCATTTAGGCTTCATCTTTATGCGTCCCCTCTTGCGTTGTAAACGATCCCGCAAACTCATGAAAGTTTTATTCCTGAACCGACTTGCATTATACTATAACAAAAACGTTTAACTTCAAACAGTTGATTGTGAATAAAAAAAATGGCGGGGCGCTCTCTTCTCTACTCACAAACCGACTGCATGGTCATGTGGTTAGAGCATCCGACTTGCAACCGGAAAGTCGAGGGTTCCAGTCCTGGCCGGGTCATACCAAAGACTTTAAAAATGGAACTTACTGCCATTGATTGTGCCTGGTGCTCAGCATTAGCAATGGGATGGGAAAACAAGCCAGTGAGCCAAAACTGGAAAAAAGCCGCGGCCGGCCCGACTGAAACCAACTTGGTACAAACTGAGCCGTCAAACCCCATCTAACTAACTTACGAATCTTCACTACTCATGGTAACTCTCCCTTGCAAATCTCTGCGTGGAGATTTGCATCACGTTCCATACCTAAATGTATTCTTTTAACCCTTTTTTATCCCTATTTGCCTTACATTTAAGGTAGGACATAATACAAGAAAACGGTGTCCCTCGGTGTTCCCGCTGTAAGGCTGAATGCTTGGGACTTCATGGGCCAGTACTACCGTCCGTTTATAAGAGTATGTTATTGATCCTGGCGGCACAATACGCCCTCATAATTTACGGTCTAGTTCCAGATGAGGAATCCCGCACTTGCGATGACTCGCATTGAGAGCCCTATTGAACGTACACGACGTTTTTTTTATTATTTTTTCTACATCAAGGTTATAAAATTTGTTAACATAGCACCATTTGAAATCATTGATCTATAGCAACAATCATTTATCAAGAAAATAAGAGCCTATTGTGTGTCATAAAATGGCAGAATTAGCCGAGAAAGTTTGCTTCCTATCGGAGTTTAGCGGTACGCATCGAAGACTAATTTAACGCTTAATGCAAAGCAAAAGGCTCTGGGAAATATATCGGATTGTCTCACTGTGGTGTCAGGTAACATATTTATCCCGGTCACAGCACGCAGCACAGGTGGTTAAGACTGCAAAATACTGTTTACATAGACTAAACACTTATACAGTTATAAAATAGCAGGTGATCGTACATGACAATTACTCTTTATTTAAGGGATAGAAGATAATTAGGCATGGTTTACATAGGCATGATTAATATTATGATTATTTTGTAATTAGCTGAGGGGAGTATATCTTGTAACATCAAAGTCTCATTAAGAAATTTAGGACGGAAACTAATTGGCTAAAAAAGCCAGGGGTTTAGTCATAACATAAGTCGGCACCATACTCCAAAAGAGTTAAACTAGGGACGCATCTAAAATTAAGACTAAATATTCGCTCTAAAAAGTGAGAATGACTCTTTTTAGATTGAAAATTTTCAGTCCAAATAAAGATTGATCCCTAGTTTTACTCTAAAAGGGTGACTTTTCACCCTAAAGTTTTAAGAAAGTAAGTTCGAACCACGTGGGAATGGAGAGATATATTCCCCCACCAATTTTTGGGAAATTCCCCCATTGAAATTAACTTTTCCAAACAGCAACGTTTGCCCCAAAGGCCCACCATCGAGCCACTAACCACTTTTTCACAAACCCCTCCGCTCCTGGGCAGCACACAGTGCCGGCTGATCATGTGGTTCTGATGACGTGGCTGGACAGGAGGGGCACCAAGGGCTAGATTGAGTTGTAATATTCTGAGGCTACAAAGTACTATAACCGAGGGAACTTTTGAGACGTATTTTGATGCGACTAAACGCAAGCTATGACCTACAACGCAGCGAGCAGAAGAACAAAACATGTGACCTTTTATTAAAGACCTTAATGTACCAGTTATATCAGCTCCGTTATGTCTTGCAATGGTTTCTTTCTACATAACGGCCCATTGTCGAAACTCCGTTGGAACTGCCTTGTCCACATGCCGTCAGTTCTTTAATATTCTTCTTTTGTAAAGCGCAGTTGATTAGAAGGCACTTTGATGGCAATCATATCATTACCACTACTTACACTAAGATCAACGAAGTATGATTAGATGACAAGATTGCACTTTTTAAAGCTTGAAGG
>WURT03650364.1:0-19095 GCA_009936505.3 Holothuria glaberrima
ATCCAGCATGCCCATTTAGCTTTTGTTTTAAGGGGAGGGGAAAAATCATTTTAGGTCACCAGGTTTCATAAGGTTTTCAATTATTAAAATGATATTTCGAGTAGGATAACTGTGTGGGATCTTTTGCTTGTCATGTGGGTGACTCAGTCTTGTTACAATATATCATATGGCAAGGAATCACTAAGCCTCTTGGCTTTCTAGTTAAAAGCCTGCTTACAGGCTTGTACCAATAAACAGTGATCTGCTGCTGCTGGTGGGCTCTGGTTGTTCCCGACCAGGACACAAAAGTGCTGACCATCACTTAAGCTTAGAAGGGGCTATTTCAGGTGGCACTGATTTCATATAACAGAGTATACAAAATAGTGGTTTTTTTAACTTTCCAGGATAATTACTCTTTTGCAGCCCTGCATGTTTCCAATTTTGATTACCTTCCACCAAGACACTTAACATCGACTTTCTTTGATGAAGGACACAAAAGTGTTCACCATAGTAGCTGGGAATGTATAAGTCTGATGTATTTTCTTGTCTTATTTGGAAGAAAATATTTCATCTTGGAAAGGGATCTCCCCAACCTATTTGGTGTATAAGACAATTTACACAACAGCTGATATGTGAAGCACTGTTAAGTACCCAGGAAAAGGGCTACTGGCACTCCAGTAATCCTGGGCAGGACTCTGAATATCTTAAGTTCCATTTAGAGATTGTAGTTGATATTCCATGTAATGCCATGAAATTTCGCTGTGAGCCTCTTCTCCTAGGGTTGACTGAAATCCATTGCTTACAAATGTCATTGTTTGAAATGTCCATTGTTTGAAATGTCAAAAAAGAACAAAGGTTGCCAAGTCCATTTCATTCAGTTTTAAAGCACAAGAAACACACACAACAAGAAAAAGATCCAGTGAGGAGAAAAGAGCAGTTATGGAAAATGGGGACCCTTGGTGTTGATAGATAGGCTAGTATGAACCTAACATGGAATGATCTAACTTGCAGTAACACTTAAAGCGATATTGTTAAAAGTAATGTTATGCTTGATGTAGCACAGAAGTACTAAAAAAGGCCTCTCAGCATTTTTCACAAAAATACAGTCTTCAAAAGCAAAAAAATTCAGACCAACTA
This sequence comes from Holothuria glaberrima, assembly GCA_009936505.3. NCBI lineage: Eukaryota > Metazoa > Echinodermata > Holothuroidea > Aspidochirotida > Holothuriidae > Holothuria > Holothuria glaberrima. The sequence continues at coordinate 1,117 of WURT03650364.1, forward strand.
AAGTAACATACATCAACATAAAAACAAGTGAAAGAGTTGATCAGAACTCACTATAATTAAGGTAGAATAAACATAAAAAGTAGAAAAATACAGTTATATTAGAAAAAATAATAAAATAAGTAGACTATAAATATAAAATGATAAAAATTATAAGTGGTTCAACATCAGCAGGAAAATCAGTAAATATGTGCATGAACTGGCCAGGCTTAAAATAATCAAATTGTCAACACATGAATTCATTCATACCTCACTGCCCCTCTCGTCCACTCCTGCTACTCCTGCCCCATTACCCCCCAACCCCCCCCCAAAAAAAAGAACCAGATGTCAGCAACAACAATTAATACATCATCACCCCTGTCCCTGAGTTAATGCATACCAGGTCAGTGCATTGTGGGATATCTACCTGGCTAATAATGAAATCGGACTTTTTAGAACTTTATAGAGGTCAGAGTACAGAGATTTAGATTGTAAACATGTAATTTTATGGTCACAACATAGCTGCTAAGCCATGTAGCAAGCTGAATGGAGTTACTACTCATTGACATGCTATTTGCCTACATACATACATGCACTCATTGTGATAACAGCTTCTTGAATTATGAACGTTGAGCACTTATGGATGTTGGAAGAGAAGTTCGGTCTGTAGTCAAATTTGGAGAAGGGTTAAAGGGGTAGGGTTGTGGTTTAGAGAGACACTTGCATTGATCCATCATGAGTGCATATCACTAAAACCACAGACGTGAAAAATCTGGGGCCATAATTGATAATGCTTGCAATTAGTTCTGTTTGGGACATGAATATTGTAGGAAATGGGTTGCAGTTCTAACTGTGGAAAAGTTTGGGCAACGGATAGCTTTGAGTGATTATTGATTGCTTGCAGAAGGCAGGCAAGTAATCTATGTGGTGATGTCGTGTGTGTGTATGTGACCATTAGCTTGTAAACACAATATCTCAAGATAGCAATGACCAACACTTTTCATATTTTCTATATAGATTTGTCATGTTAAGAGGAAGAACCCTATTGTTTTCAGTGGAATTTAAAGGTCATTTGAGGTCATTGGAGGTTAGACTGGCTTGTAAACACAGTATCTCAAGGAAGCAATGACCAACACTTTTCATAGTTAATATATAGATCTGTCATGTTGAGAGTAAGAGCCCTGTTGTTTTTGGTGGAAGTGAAAAGTTATTTGAGGTCACCACAGAGGTCAAAAACCCTGTAAATGCAGTATCTCAAGGTAGCAATGACCAACAATTTCCATATTTGGTACATAGATTTGTCATGTTGAGGGGAAGAACGCTATAGTTTTTGGTTGTGGTCAAAGGTCGCCTGAGGTCACCAGAGGTTAATACGCGAAGACCTTGTTAATGGCTTGTAAACAAGATCTCAAGATAACAATGACCAACACTTTTCATATTTGATACATAGATTTGTTATGTTGAGAGGAAGGACCCTGTTTTTTCTGGTTGTGGTCAAAGGTCATCTGTGGCCACCTGAGGTTAAGCTGTAAAAACCTTGTAAATGGCTTGTAAACACAGTATCTCAAGATAGCAATGGCTGACACATATCATGTTTGGTATATACATTTGTCATGTTGAGAGGAAGAAACCTATTGTTTTTGCTGGCAGTCAAAGGTCATTTAGGGCCACAGGGATCAAACTCTGTTACCTTGTTAACATGATATCTCAAGGTAGGAGGCTTGGATAGATTTCATTCTTGGTATGTGCATTCCTTATAGTGAGAAGAAGAAACATGTTGTCTTTGTTGGAGGTCAAAGGTCATCTGAGCTCACCAGGGGTCAACTGAACCTTCTTACCTCGTTTTCTCAATGTAGGAAGCTTGGATAGATTTCATACGTGGTACCTGGATGAATTTTGGTTCGAGGAACTACCTTTTGTTTTAGGGGGTCAAAGGTCATAGGGTCACCAGAGGTCAAAAAGCAAAATTTTCCAAGAATTCCCAAGAAAATCTCTTCATTTTCTATGGCAAGGAATCACAAGGCTTTTTGGCATTCTGGTTTTGCTTGTATACTTCTGTCATGCAGTTTGATATTTGAAGTGAGCATAAAAGTAAAGAACACCTGACCTGTTCCTTTACCTGACAGGTACCCATTAAGCCCCTGGATGGAGAGAATAAATAGCGATTTGCATCTTGCCTAAGGACACAACATAATAACCCAGGTGGAAATGGAACCAGCAAACCTCAGATCACAAGTCCAGCACTGCATGAACTAATGGCCACCGCAATATTTTAGAATTTGCTGGGAAAGGCTCACTGCAGAGCTTTCATGGGAAGGTGGAGGGAGGAGGGAGGGATAGGTGCATGGATGCCTTTTCTTGTTGAACATTTTTCATGGGTGTGCTCCCTATTGCTGAGTATGCCGGTTTCAGGTCAATGTGTAAAATGCAGATTGAGATGGAAGTATTAAAAAAGGCCATAGCATGTGTGTACAGATTAGGTATATTCCTTCAAACAAATAGCAGGTGGGTAGTTTTACTTGGTAAGGGGATATAACAGAAGGTAAGGGATTAATCATTGTGAAATATTTGTCCCCCCCCCCAGGTAAACGCCGCATACCAGAAACAACTGAAGTCAGTGATGGATACCCTGGAGGGCTATATCGATCCATTCGATCTTGACGTCTTTCATCCTCATTTACAACAGAAGCTGAATAACCACTGCCAACGATGCTCAGTAAGTAGAATACAAACTATTGGCTCATGTATACTATCCTAGTATGTGGTTTCCTGTATTCTTTACTAGACTCCTGTCCAGAAGTAAGGTCTTTAGGTGGACATGAGTAGTGGGACCTTGCTTACTTATGACTTTCTGAAGTAAGTCGCAATCTTCACACATCACAAAACATTTTTATCATAGGTTATTTATATTCACTCCTAAAAAGTCACAGCATCTTAACAATAGGTCATTGTGACCATGAGAAGCCAGTTTATCCCCCTCTCCCTCCCTTCAAAGTCATTCAAGATTACAAATGACTTCAAACACCCATAACATGTTTGAAATATGTGTGCGAGCATTTTGCAGTCCAGAAATGTTTGTCAGATTGTAAAGTGGCATTTTCTATGAAGAACATAGCAGCATAATCATTTAGCATTATAAAATACTTTGGCAGCAGTAACACCATTGACATGTTTGAGTTTTACCCAAACCTATATGTTTAGGTTTTTAGGTTGTGGAGGGGGCAAGATAGTTAACAGTTATCAGCCCATTGTTGTCTCGCTGTTACATAGTCCACAACCTCTTTATAATCCCATATGTCATTTGGTCTTGGCAAACTGAAATTTTGGCCATTTTTGTAGATTTTTGCCATCTGTCATAGGTATGGAAAACCCTCAAGAAGTCTTTGTAGATAGGTGTGGTTGCATTGACATAGTTTTAGAATACTGCCACCACTTTTCCTGATGTCCTTTGAAGTATGCTGGTGCTTTCTGCTAATGTTTTTATGTTTATGTACGAACCGGATATCTATAGATAATGCCCTGCTGAGATCTGTTGTGAATGTTATAAAAACATTCAGCCTTCCTGTATGTATAAAGTGTCTCATTGTCATGGACACAATGGTTAATAATTTAAATGAGAATGTTGAACTCCACTCACAAAGAGTGAAACTGTTGGCAAGAATTTCCTTTGTAGCTGCCCTCTTTATATTTTCCTTGCAGAATCATATTAGACTGTTCATGCAATAAGGAGCATCCATCAAAGATGGTGGTTAGCTCTTAGCATTGTGGGATCACAATCTCCATCAAAGATGGTGGTTAGCTCTTAGCATTGTGGGATCACAAATCTGATAAAAACTTGAGGCACCCCCAACAGATTAGCGGACATTTGTTGGGGTTCTTATGCACTGAATTTCAGTGGTGATGAACAGCAGCTTAGGGAACTTGACAAGCTAATGTCAGCAAATTGAACAATTCATTAATGTTAGGCTGCCTTTTGTGTGGTCAGTCTTCTTGTGATTGCTTTTGGGAAGGGGATGAGGGGGAGTCAGGCTTTGCCCATGCTTTAAGGTTCAGAGGATTTAAGTTTGCTTTATAATTCTGCTAGTACTATCCCATTTTTATCCCATAAAAGTCCTGTTCACTCACCCCTTTTCAGCCACCACTGCCTATGCCACTATACTTACATTAATGGTGCAATTATTTCAATAAACATAATTTTTAATTCCAATTTCCTGGCAAACTCAGAACTCTTTATATTCATTTACACAAATTAATGGGGGAAAAAGGTACTGGGGCTTGGTATGGAGGAAAGTGGATTCCGCTCTTGGTTCCTGGGAAGTAGTCAGGAAAAGAACTTAGGATTTTGTTTTGTCTTTACAGTTCTTGAAGTTTTGGTGCTTTGTATAAAAAAAAAATGCATTATGCTTTGAGAACTAAAAACCATAAATTATTTAAACTTGAGAACATATTGTAAGATGTGTTTACTATTCATTAAGACATGAAAAGCAAGTGCAATTTTTGTCTTTGCGACATCTTTTATTATTTCTGTGTTTTAAAACTGGCTATCTTGGTCCTAAAAATATCTATTATTTCAAAAGTGCAGGAATAGTAGGCACATGATTTGGAGGTGTTGTGGCCCTTATTAAACTGAGATAAAAAAAAGAGACTTTTCCCACAGTCCCCTGGACTCTTTGGGGAGGAGCTGGTAGGGCGAAAACCAAACATCACTCCCAGACGAGTTCTACTCCCCAAAAGAACTTTGTCCCTCAGGGTCACTTAGACTTAAAATGACAAATCTTTTGACCTTTAGATCTCTACATCATGGGTCTGTCAAGTGTGTGGCCCATTCTTGACTTTCTGAAAAGAACAGATTCTACACATGATCTAAGGCAAAAGGCTGAAATGCAACAGAAAAAAAGATGGCTGATTGTACTGTGAAAAAAGTTAGCTGGTAGTTTTCCCAGAATTGTTTTCAAGTTTGAACTTATGCTACAACAATATAATACAAATATGATTGATGGGTCATAAAGTTTACCATCCTTGGGTGGTTTCTTGTGTTTCAGTATTAGTCATATTTTCATGAGTCCATATTCAAATGCTTGAATGGGTAGAAAATTTATGTATGAGTAATGAAAAAGAGGAAATACTTGACTGGCATTTTAATAAGCTGCTCTTTGGTTGGTATCACTACCGATTTGCTGTTCACTCATTGGCCCATTCAAGTTGCTGGTATTTTGAGCATTTATGACTATGCATATTCATTAATAGCCACTGCAAAATTGATTCATATGTTAATGAGCCTGATTCTTGCTGGTAATGGGAAGCACTTTGTTTATATAGTTCCCACTGATACTGTGAATTACCTATGATGTCTGTTTGATGGCAGACAGACATATTTTGACTGTAGTTATAGATTGGTATACAGTACATTACTAGTGTGTTGCTGTGGCTTGTTTCCATCAAACTCCTGTTAGCAAAGCCATGCAATCTATGTTAGAGTGGGAGTGGGAGGAGCATATTTAAGGAAAAAATCGCATTTGGCGAACTATTATTGGTGAATAAACCGTCAAGACTCCAAATCTGGCAAATAATGGACGAGGCGAAGCCGAGTCCGTTATTTGCCAAATTTGGAGTCGAGACTGTTTATGGGACAATAATAGTCCAACAAATGTGGTTTATTCCTATTCTACCACCAGAAATGTGTGAAAAACTTCATTTTCTATCAGTCTTTATGTTTACTGACTGTGTGTTGTGGAATAACAGGTCAGTGCTTAACCAATCAGAATGCAGGATTGTCAATAACGGTTGGCTAGAGGTGGTAGAATAGAAAATAACATTTTGTATTCAGCTACAAGGAATGTATAAACATAACATTTAAGTGATATGACTTGCATTTCATATGAGTTTATGATTTTAATATGAGTACTGCTTCATTACGCTTTTGTTACTTAATGTGCAATCCTCTTAAGAAGCGAAATGAGGGAATTTAATAAAACGTTTTGGTAGTGTTCAAGTCTTACAATCTCCACTCCTTCTTGACTTTGATGTGTGAACAATCCATTCCTCCCCTTTTCTCAGCCCCCTCCCTACTTATTTGCAAGAGTTATTCAGACTATGGGATCCTTACTACTCTTAGTATTTTTTAGGTTTGATGATAATTTACTTGCAATGTGTGCCAAGGATACCTGCATATGTGTGTTCAAATGGAAGCTTTTTAATTGTATCCTTAAAGGCTGAACTTTTGAAACAACTTCCAGTTGAGGACAAGTAGTCTCAAAATTATTTCCTCTGGTTATTTCCTACTTGCTGTCAAAAGCTGGAAAATGAAGTGAGACTTCATTTCTTAGACCTTAATTTAGAGAAGATTTCAGCTCTGTATGCTGATCAAATACATGTTAGAGGTATGCTACAGTATTTTATAGGCAATGGGTTTAGTCCTGTCAAACAAAAATAATTTTTTTTTTTTTTTTTTTTTTTTTTTTTTATTGCAAGCAACTTATTGCCAAGACAAGTAAATTAAGGTAGCAGTGAGCTTGCCCAATAATGTTTTCAATTGCCCTGTGGAATGTTTCAGGTGTGAATTTAAAGCCTGTACTAGCATCTGCCAGTTTATACTATTTCATCTCTTCAGGTGTTTCTGTGAGAGTGTGCTTTCAGTTTTAAGGTAATTTCATGCACACTTTAAATGTCCTCTTGAAGCATCCTTCTGGTCACTGAAGGTTGCTGAGTTTGTGCTGTCACGGAATATCCTTGAATTTAAAATTGACTTGTAAAAGTCATGGAAATTTATTGGTAAGTGGCCATGAAAAATTCATATTTTTAGAACAAGGAAAGGAAATTTTACACAACCTGCAGAAAATGATGAATCTTATTGTCTTTTACTGTATGAAAATTATTGTGTCAAAGTGGTTAGAGACATCAATTAAATGGATGGATTGGATGGCTTTAATGGATGGTAAAGTCCATTTTGTTGATGACAATATTTATATTCATTGTGATGACATGGTGGTTTACTATAGATAGACTCAGGAATTTCAAAAACATGTAAAAAGTGGTCGTGGAGAACCCTAGTATTGTCATGGAAAGCCATAGAAAAGTCATTAAATTTTGTTTTCAGATTTTTTAGCAGAGGTTTTAAGCATCTTAATACAAGAGTCGAGTCTCCTTTGAGCCAGTGGGGATATTTTCATAATATTTAAACCTATGGAGTAAACTGACATAAACTCCTATCTCATATCTTTTAGTGATCTGCATCTCCAGGTTCCTGAGATTTTAATATGCATTCAAATTTTTTTCATTATCTTGTAAGCAAGCATCTTTTCAGATGGCTTAGCTTTTTAAGTTTTTATCATCTAATATGCTTGTTATTCAATTCTTCAGAGACTGCAGGTCATCTTGCATAAAATTGTCTAGCATTTTGTTGTAAAATGTTTTTCAAACTTTTCCAGATTGTGGTAAAACATTAAAGAATCAGCATATGCTTCTTTTTCAAAACATAAACACTACTAAAAGGTTGTCTTTTTGCTGTTACTCCAGTTATTGATGGGAGCCCTCACTAACCCCAATAAGCACCTTCTATCATCCCATCGTGCTGCCTCTTCCACCTACCAGGAACAACACAATGTTCTGCCTGTTGCTGGGAGTCAGTTGAGGTTTAATTTACTACCACTCAGCACGGTCCAGGGATCTACCTTACCAGTGGTCCAACCAGCCATACCAAGGATTGATCCAGAGGTATTTGTCAGTTTTGCACTTCTGTGTTAATTGAAACAATGGTCCAGATCCTAGATTATTTTGGATTTATTACAGAGCAGAGATTCTCAACCAGTAAGTCACAGGGCTTTGTGTGGTGAGCTGTGAAGTTGGGCAGAAAAATTGAGAAAATTGGATGGGTCTTTAATTATATCATTATTTTATGTAGATTATAAAAAAAAAAAAAAAAAAAAAAAATTATCTCCTCCAATGCAGATGAAAAATTAGTGATAGGCTGGGCTATACATACATTGCTTTTAGTGTTGAAACTTGTCTCATGTGGTTAAGTTGTAATTGTAATTATTCAGTTAAGGGTCAAAGGGGATCGTATGGTAATTTTAACAATTGATCAACAAAAGTGGGCCTTGATTTTCAAAAGTGTGAGAAATTCTGTTACATAAGTTTCAATGCATTCTGGTGAATTTTCATTCAAGTCATATGTGTCTGTGTAATTTCTTTCCAAATGTTAACTTCAAGCAAGCATTTGCAGTGTTGTGCATTCAGATTGGTGAACAACATCGTCATTTTGTTTCAAGCTTTTGCTTTGATCTGAGACTAGGGTTGCTAGTCTGTTCAATGGATATTTTGAGTTTACATTATTCTAGTTCATAGTGTGAAGGAACCACATGTAAATTGGATGTAAAATTTTAAAAAGAAGAGGTTATAATATTGGCCAGTATTATAGATGAATGATCTTACACATGCTTGGTTCTTTAATTTTGGCAACAACTGTTTTTACTCCAGTTACCAATACCTCCAGAACTGCAAGCAGGAGTTGAATTACACCAAAATCTATTAAGTTCATGTTAAACATATCAGAATTCAGTTTGGGTGTGGATTTTCCCCCAAAATATTTTTTGCTATTGTTAGTTTGGATTTTTAACCCACCCTCCTGAAAGTAAGTTTAAGGGGTGGGATGCATGTAAACTTTTAAAAAGAACTATTGTGCTTAAATTGCATTAATACTGCACAGAAAGAAATAAGCTGTTGTCATTATTCATCCATTCAGTCTCACCCATAAACTATTTCTGTAGCTTTTCTTTCCCAAAATATCATACATTACATGAGTTATAACTGTTGCATCATTTGAAAATGTGAAACTTTGGGTGGACAAATTATTCAAATCAGTTGAGTTCTTCCTATTAAAAGCTTATTTCTTGAAAAAAAAAAAGTGACCCAACTACCTTCTTTCTCTGTAAATCTCTGGTTTAAAGGTTTTAATATTTTTAATATTAATATTTTTAATACCACAAACTTATTAGTTCCCTTTAAGGTTTGATTGACCTCCTGTGGTTAACTGTTAATGAGGTCATACAGTGTTTCATGTTCTTTCTTAGGATCAAGGATGATGTTTTCAGAGGTTTTTTTCATAGGGTATAGTTTAACGTTATTTTAGGGAAATGAACAGACATCAGCAGTTAGCACGTGAACATTCTTCTGTTTATTAACATCAATATTCCTGCTAGCAAAAGAGGAAAAGGTTTGAATTCTTCCGAAAATGAAGCTTTACATGAAAATTGAGAGGTAGGGATTTTCTTGCAAGTCCTTTTGATGGAATTTGCAGAAATCACAAAAATTTGATAACTGTTGTAAGTGTTGCGAATGTTAGTCGTTCAGGAAATAGAATCATTAGCAATTTGATATTTATTTTTCCTTTGGTTCAGTTATTTCCTTCTTTTAATTTGTTTGCAAAGAAGTTCTTTTCAGTTCAACAGTTTATTGAACAAATAGGTTGAGATGGTCTCTGAGGTTGTTTATTTACATAGCAATAAAACAACTGATGTGAAAGTGAAGTACAATGTCATGAGTCGTAGAATAAATATGTATTACAGAGCTGTAGTCATGACCAGGCCTGGAAAAGGTGTTAACTTCCCAGGAAGCAAGTTAAATTTTTTACAGTTTGTACATGTTTTGACATACTTTGCCAAGTTGGATGTGAACATCAGTGTTTAACATTCAAGTTGTGTGAGTACAAATGAGTAAAAAATCTATACTTCCATCTAAAGGTACTGTGAGTGTGCAAATGTCTAAGTATGATTTAGTACTCATCCAAGTTTGTAAGACAGTAAAAGATTTTGTAAGATTTAAAACTGGAATTCATTTGCACCCTTTGTAAGTCTAGTTCTTCATCAACTCAAAAAGTGACATTAAAATAATTTTATGTCATTGCCCCTCTCTTTAAACACTACAGTTGGCAAATGTGCAGATTTGAATCATACTTTGACTACCAAAATTGTTTAATACATTTGCTCAGCACTTTTATTATACAAGTGTATGCTCACAAACAGTCACACTCAGCAATGATTTTCTCCAACAATTAATCAAGTGTGCCAGAACTCTGTTATTCCTTCTCATGAGATAAAGTTACAGCAAATGAGCTAACGAATTTCTCTATACTTAGGGTTCTTTCTTCTCTATCCCTGTTTTTAAAACTGTGTTATCATTTTATCCATGCAGCCACATAAAACAAAGACCAGGTCTCCTTCAACCCCAAATTTGTTTGGTTCAGCTGGGTTCCATAAGTCCCAAACAGTCCCCGCCTCACTTTCCTCCAAGTTTGAATCATTGAAGACAGGATGGCTCAGCAACTTGGGGGTTCAGTCAAAATAAATAGTGGCACTCTTCAAGGTAAGTTTGTATGTCCCTGTAATATTGATTCAAGTGTTATCTTAGTTGTGGTGTTAGAAAAAGAACTCCCTGAGGCAAGAGAGCTGCAAGAGGAAGCAGGATGCCTTAAGAGGTTAAATGGTTGGGAGATAGATGGATTGGACTGGAGTGAAGGTGAGAACAGTCTCCCATAGTAGGTCTTGCCAGTGTGGGGAGGGGATGGTGGGGTATGGAGGAAGTCTTCCACCCCATCATTGCACTCCCACTCATCCTATATATTATTGATACCAGTCCTCTATCAGTTTTACGTGGCACTACTGAAATTCGCTCAGGAGCAATTGAGGTCATAGTGTGCGGAAAGGGTTAAGTTTTGTTGGAGGTAAGCTGGACTAAGGGTCATAGCAGGGGAAAGGGGAAGAAGAAATAAATGGTGCATACTGCCTGTGTGGACTAGGGACAAGCATCCTAACTTTCTTCCCAGCTTCACAATGCCCCTACCCATTCTTCACCCATTTTAAACGATTTAATGCTCAAACCAATCTTTACTTCCTGTAACTTTGGTTGCATGTGTATGTCATTTGTTACCATGCACAGTTTGTCAGGGCACTGTATATTCAATTGCAGCAACAATATTTTGAAGTGTTAATTGGACCTATAAGTCATTTTTATTTGACCAAACATGCTTGCCATGAGCGCTCACACCATAACTTGTATAATGGTCAACACTAAGGAATTAATATATACAGTGCCCTTTTTGCAATTTGTGCAGGTATAAAATTTTGCAGTATGAGGCTTTTCTTAGATGATATCATAAATTAACCGTAGCAATGCATACTCATCACATTTATGAGCTGTGTAGGTAATCCTTTTTGTGGCAAGATGTACACTGCTTCTTTCTGTCACTTTTCCACAATCCTTTTTCACCTTCCCATAATTCTTTTGTATGTGTGATACTGAAATCAAAAACAAGAAGGAGTGAGTAACTTTTTTGTTCTCTAAAGAATAGAAAGGCAGTGTGTATAGAACTTTCTAATCATGGAAAAAAATGTTACTGCAAGTTTGTTAATATATCATCCTCTCAAATCAAGTGCCATGTGATGAGATACATCACTTTTCAGTGGAGAATCCCTTGGTGTTGTAAGTGTGTGCTTTATTTGATTTTGCAGGAGTTATAGGTTGTGATACTCTTTGGTATGCAGTACTTGTAAAACTCAAGAGGGATGTTGACACAATGCTTTATTTCAACATTTTCATAGCATGACACACGAAAGAGAAGGATGTGCTCAGTCAACACTTGAAAATGTTACACCAGCTCTCCTTTCATGACTGTCAAATTGTTTGAAATCATGTCAATGGCATTCTTTGGACTGAAACAATTTTTTTTTCTCTTCCACCTCCCCCTACCCCCTATCCCCATCCTTTTTCTGCTGGAAAGATAAGCAGCTCAATTATCTTACAAATAACTTATTACCTTGCCCACATTCTGCTAGTTGAAATGTTTGCAAAGTTGGTCATTGGAGTGTTTTGGTGCTAATATCTGTATTACAATGTCCTCCCCAGTATGTCAGAACTGTCTTCATAAAACATCATAATGTATAAAATGTCTTCAACATTAAAGAGACAGGTTTGCTCACTTCTACCAAAAACTTGCCTTTTACCTGCCATCATATTACTGTTGTTTAAAGGAAAAATGCAGTCCCCCCAATTTGAAGTAGTGTACCCCTAGTGTACACTAGTTCAGGAATGGCTCCTATCAATCATGTGACATTATTTTTGTTACTTATTTCCAAAATTTATGCAGAATAACTCATTGGTTTACCCTCAATATTCAATGATTTTACACAGAAACATCATGAAAATACTTGTTAGAGAAATAAGAGGAGATATGTAAGATTTAGCAAATTTTTTTAAAATAAACTTGGGGGGACTGCCTTCTCCCTTTACTTTCTTGAAACTTTGTCAGTTTCATTAGTACCTCAATACAAATGTCTGCACGAGATCAACCACTCCTGAGAATTGCTTTGATAAAATTTTGTATCATATAAATTACCTTTAAAAGGAAAAACTTTTATTCATTCATCCCAAAAAATTGATTTTTTTTTTGTCCCAAGTCATCTTGTTTGGAAAACCCCTTCCCTTATAAATCATTACAATGGCAGTATCCCTAACTAACCATATGGTTTTTGTAAGGCATTTAAATTTTGCTCCTCTGTAACCTCTACTTACCCCTACCCCCCCCCCCCCACTCCCTTCCCCCTTTCCAGCCTTCCTTCCTATCTAGTAGCAAAAGTCAGGCTAAGATTAGAGTAGGTGTGGGTCTGTGTATATCATAGGTTGGGAAAAATCTTCTCAATGCCCTTTGTGTAATCAGTTAAATGTTTTGAAGCCTGTACTTGCAACTTGCTTTGACTGCTGAAGAGTCTTTAAATTATCCTTTTTTCGTAAGTGTTTCAAGAAGAGTGTATAATTTACACACATGCTATTTTATACATTTGTAAAGTAATATAATTACTCTGTAATTACTGTATCAACTCACTAGTATGTAATACACTTCAGGTTAGTGGCACCCTGGTTTAAAGCTGCACAAATGCTTGATCCCTCTCTGTGACTTACATTGGACTCACTTGGTAGGGACAAGAAGACAAGTGAAGAAATTTTTAGCCTTTTTATCCAAAATGGTCTGGCCAAATCTATATTTTATCACCTATGTGTAAACTTTAGAACAGAAAAAAGTCATCTTGCAATTTCCCTGTGTAGACCTCTGCATTCTTAATAAAACCGCCTTCAGTTGTAAAAATATAACCAATAAAACCCATGTGTCCACTTAAAAAGCTGATTAAGTGTGATCCTTCCCAGTCCTGTCTGCTCAGTGGCATTGTTAATGCCTGGGGGCAAAATAAACTCAGATTTCCCTCCGCTCCCCCCCCCCGGCATTGCTAACACTCAACAAGATTGAGTCGGTGTAAGTTGCAGTTTGGCACCTCCTGTTTTAAACTTTGCTTCCTTGAGTAAATGCCCCCTCCCCTTAACTACACTGCTGTTTCTACTGCTACCTAAGCATTCACATTGCTTTGTGTCAATTTTTTACCATTTATTCCAATTTTTCCAATTTATTCCACTTTCCCTAAAAACTAATCAGTCGAACTATTTCTCATTTCCTTTTTAGCTCAAACCAGCTCAAAGAGCTGTTTGAGCTATTGTAATCTGCCACCCTTCCTCTGTCTATCCATCTATCTATCCCTCTATCATGTCTGTCCATAATTGACTTTAAAGCTTTCAGGCGCACATTCTTTGACAGATTCTAACGAAACTTGGACACATTGGTCTTTAAACATTAGGCTATCTGTCACGTTCAAAAAGTTGAGGTCAAAGGTCATTTAGGGGTCATGAAAGGCTGTTATGTGAAGATCTTCAAGATCTCCTCCCACAAATTGCACTGTATGTTCATGAAAGTTGGTCATAATATTTCTCACATAGTGGTTCTTTAGGGTTTTACACAGGTTTTAACTCCAAGGTCATACAAAGTCGTTAGTGGTCAAAAGGTCAAAATATCTTTGATGTGATATTGCTTTGCACCTGTGAGTCCGATAGTTACCAAATATGGTTTAGTTAATTGACTTTTGAAGGGCTTCCAGCTGGGTGTAAAAATGTCAAAATGTAAAAAGATCAAAGATCATCCAAGGTTCATTTGAGACTGTAGTTGTAAATATTTTGAAATGCTATTTTCTCCTAGATGCATTACCAAATTATCTTCAAAATTGCTCAGAAGGACGATTGGCATGTGCAGATTACAAATTACTTCTCCAATTTGGGATGAAGAACACTTTTGATACCTTTCTAACCTATTTTGCACCACCCCTCTATTTTTACTAGTCTCACAAAATCAGTTTACTACCTATTTTTCTTTATTATGCACTCCCTTGAAAACTGTCTGTGTATAAGAGGGTCAATCCTGTGAGGTTGTTAAGGTTAGTTTAAAGGGAACTGCTTGATGGGTATATTCATTGGTTATTTCCACTGTGTGTGCATTGTCAGAGCATGGGAAAAGTCAAGAGGTCAACTGACAGTACTTCACACAGTATTCAGGTACTGTCTGTCATATCTGGGCCCTGTTTCATAAAGGGTTAAGATCGATCTTAAGTTTGATTTCCATGGGACATTTGCATGGCAGATCAAACTTAAGATCGATCTTAACTCTTTGTGAGACAGGGCCCTGTCCACAATTACTCAAAGCTAGCTCTGAGCTTTTGTGATCTGCCAACGTCACTCTGTCATGTGTGTCCTCAATTGTTCAAAATGCATCTCACCCTACATGCCTTGATGGATTTTCTTGAAACTTGGATACAGTGTTCCTAGGGTCATGGACCTTTGGGTTGTATAGGAAATTGGGGTCCAAGGTCCCATTTGGGCCCTATGTGCCATTTTATGAAAAATTGGCAAATGTATCACCTCCTACATGCTTTGATGGATTGAAACTTGGATGCAATGTTTCTTGGGTCATGGGCCATTTTTTGGTGTACATGAATTTGGGGTCGAGGGTCCCATTTGGGCATTATGGGCCATTTAATGAAAAATTCATGGACGTGAATTTTTCTTCATACTTGGACACAAGGTTCCTTGGGTTATGGGCCATTTGGAGTGTACAGAAATTTTGGGTCCAGGGTCCCATTTGGGCCCTATGGGCCATTTTATGAAAAATTGGCAAATGTATATCCTCCTACATGCTTTGATGGAATGAAACTTGGACACAATGTTTCTTGGGTCATGGGCCATTTGGGGATGTACAGGAATTTCTGGTCCAGGGTCCTATTTGGGCCCTATGGGCCATTTTATGAAAAATTCATGGGGTCGGTTGTGCATGAATTTGGGGTCCAAGGTCCCATTTGGGCTCTATGGGTCATTTTATGAAAAATTTTCCAAATATGACAACTACCTTTCTAGAAACTAGGACTTCTTGTACTATGATTTTTAATAACACCTCAGTGCATCTATTGCTTTCAAACTAGCTTTTTAAAATTTATTCGGTTTGAGCTACTGCACCATTGGTGCTCTAGTTTATTGATTTTAATATGCCATGGTACACAGATAAATTAACTGGTTAAAGGCCAGATTATTATAAATTGAATTTTATTTTACCACTTTTAACATCATTGCCGCTCGTAGATCTTACAAGTCTCCCAATCATTGCCGATTTACAAGTCAGGGGATTTCCGTATTTGCTCAGTACCAGCAACTTGTCAGCTCTGTTGCAATCGCTTGGCTGTGATCGATTTTAAGTCTGTCCAAATGTTTACTTCCATATACGTGTTTGTTGTAATTACATTACATCCACGTAGCTATATTAAAAGCTTTCTGCTGGCATCAGTGAATTCCAAGTCACTACATCATCACCAGTACTGTGCTCACACCACAGTACCAGTCTTAAGTATTCCATTTAATGCAATGTACAGTAGCTCACACTTTACACTTTTGTAGCACGTAGTACTTGCGTGCCATGTTATATTGTCCCAGTTGTATGTTGCAGTGTCCCAGTAAAGCTGCTGTTTTTAAGCAGGTAACTTATAGCCTTTAAGAACAAGAATGTTGTTTCCTTTAGTAGTTCCGTGACAGATGTGTGTCCAGTAATGGAATAGGTATGGAATTTTTCTTCCAGTGTTTCACAAATGAAAAATAAGATGGTGTGTTGAAAGTATTTTCATCGACTTGATGTTTTGAATCTATGTTATGCGACAAAAAGTAGTGTGCAACCTTTTGCCCTTATAAAAATGAGACTGGTAGTGCGCAAGCCACAATTCTGAAGTCTCCAAATTTCGAAGGCTCCAAATTTTTTCCTGTGGTTTCATGAAAGTAAAGCATTAAAACTGAAAGGATTGTGACAGTTGGCATGCTTACCTGCAACTTTGAACATTGAGAAAGTTTCTTTCCTTGTTCTGAGCAGACAAATGTATCGAGATGAAAAATATCTGTTGTGTATCCTTGTGAAGTGTTCATTTTAAAACCTGGGATTTGTTCCTCGCAGATGTTTTGAAGATGTGAATAACATTCAGTTTTTTGGTGATATTTCCTTGTTTTGTTGGACAAGTTCCAGCGGAACTATTCTTTATACATTTGTTAAGGAAACAAAGCCAGGCTTGGTCTGTTTATGAAACCTTTTGTGGTATACAATTTGTGTAAGGCAGTCTTTAAGTTTTGTGTAATAGAATGTTGTCAGTTAAAGTTAAATTAAGAACGCCAAAAATAAACTGTTGTTCAGGGAACAAACTAAACAGTACAGATGTATTGTCTAAGTTTTGAGAATGAATAAATGGTCTTTGTCACAATTATAAGTAAAAAGTTTGTTTGCATTAGCAGTAATGCCTTCTCTCAAAATTTGTTGGTATGAATAGAAGTACAAATTCATTTTCAGAAGAACTACTATACAGATGTATCCAAGCATGAGTGTAATAATGTAATCACTTTAAAGACTCTTTAATCTCATTCTAGACAGTAACAATTCTACCTATTAAGTTTACTTCAAGCCCCTTCTCGAGTTTAAACCAAACCACCTGTCTAGTACACCTCCAAGATGGAGCCACAGTAGTACCAAGGAGGTTCAACAAGGTAGTACTAACAGGCTGTTAGTAGCATTACAGCTGTTCACAGTGGTGCTTTAGATTTTCAGAATTAAAAGGTTATCCAGTTCAGTTCTTGTCCAGTTTGGGTCTGTGTGTTTGGTGTATCTTAGTGCAGTTTCGCATAGCAACCTGGTTTCCCATACTCCTCCCCAACTTTGCACCCTCCCCGACTTTGTACCCATCCCCAGTTTTGGGAAAGTGGCTTAAGCCTGGGAATACGTTCTTGTTTCTCACATTGGGAAGTTTAATGTCAACTGAGAGAGCATGGTGTAGAGTGAATAAATAGATTCCTCCTCATCTTTGTTTGAACAATAGTTGAAAAGAGAAGTCAGACATGCCGATGTTCCTACTTGATGGGGTTTCATTTTGAGTCTTGGAAGGACTTTCTGACCTACATTTAAAGTATAGTAACTCAGTCTGTCTTCTATTACATTTTAGCACACAATTTGTACATGTGAATAAGCGAGTTCGATAATGCGTGTGCACATGCACACATGGTCCAAATTGTCGGGATAAGCAAACACACCCGTACCAACAACGTCTTCCAAAATTTGAGTTTGCTTGGGAAATTTGTTGAATCATCCTTTTTTAATCCATCCTAAGTATTAGGAGTTTTCTTACATGTGGTTTTGTGGCGTGGACTGCATATGAATTTCCCTGGTTGGTGTAAGAATTGTATTTTAATCTGCCGTAAAGTAGTAGTGAGATCCCTATTTTAGTGCAGTTAATCTGGCCACACTTACATTCAGTAGTAATGGTATATGTATATGTACTGCACGAAAATTGGAGATGCACAAAGATAGGGGAATGCAGTCCACTATATGCTGAGCACTGTTTGTTTATGCCACGTGTTGCCCACAATTCCCTGCGGCAATGAATTATCGGACTCGCTTACTCCCAAACCACTCCAGCATGAAGAAACAATAATTTTAAGTCGGGGCAATTCATTAACTTGTTTTAAACAACACCTGAGTAATATTCCAAATTCTACCACCTCTAGCCATCCGTTATTGAGAATCCTGCATTCTGATTGGTTAAACACTGACCTGTT
>WURT03650375.1:0-19095 GCA_009936505.3 Holothuria glaberrima
AGTTCTGATTGACGCGTACGTCTGTGCCTACAGTGAATCGAGTCGAACTTAGCTGTATAAGTCATTGGATCTGTACGCTGGTACAGTGAAAGAAACGACTGGGTATACTCTAGTCAAGTACACAAAAAACGAGCCCTCAAAGTAGGGTTTCTCCCGGACTGTAGAAAGTGAAAGATTAATGCGTTACTACAAGCTTACAAGAACCTACTTAGTGGGTGAAACCCCTGGACATAGTCATAAAGAAAAAATGGGAAGTTACGGGTATGTTTGGACCCCCGGAGCATTAACCTTGTAATTAAACGGGAATATTACAATCTCCCATCTAGAAAAGAGGTCATGGCACAGGTTGCAGATGCTACAATATGCTCTAAATTAGACGTTTCCGGTGGCTTCTGACAAATAAATCTGAATGAGGCTATATCTAAGCTTTGTACGTTCATTACTACCTTTGGTAGAATCAGATTCTTACAATTGCCTTTTCGTTTAGCATCAACCCCAGAGTTTTACCACAGAACTATACATCAGGTGTACGGTGGTATACCTGGGATAGATCCAAGCATGTATGATACGATGGCGTGGGGTGTAAATAAGGAAGGACATGACAACGTTTGAGGCAAGTCTTATCCGCGGCATGGAAGGTTAAACTTATGCTCAACAAAGTAAAGTGTATTACTGGTGTAAATAAATTGACCTTTATCGGTGACCTGCTCACAGATGAGGGGGTGAAACGAGACCCCACAAAAGTATCAGCTCAAAAAAAAAAAAAAAAAAAACACAGTAGCAAAAAATGTAGCCTTATCTTGGATTTGTGAATTACCTGGAAAAATTCGTGGCTAAATCGTCGTGCAAAACAGCTCATCTTCGTGCCCTATTACAGGCAAAGAATGAGTGGTCATGGGAGTCCCAACAGGAACAGGAATTGGTGACTCTGAAAAAAGTTTTGGCACGGAAGCCAGTACTGGCCTTTTACGACTGTCACAAGCAAGTAAGATTGCAGCTGATGCATCTCAGCCAGGTATAGGAAGTGTACTTCTCCAACTTAATGGCCAGGATTGGAAAGCAGTAGCTTATGGATACAGGTCAATGCGCATGACTAGTGCAGAAAGAAATTATGCACAAATAGAAAAGGAATTACAGGCCAAATTTGCTTGTAGAAGGTTTCATCAATGCTTATTTGGGCGTTGTACATTGGTTGACAAGATCA
The DNA here is from genome assembly GCA_009936505.3 of Holothuria glaberrima. Classification (NCBI taxonomy): domain Eukaryota; kingdom Metazoa; phylum Echinodermata; class Holothuroidea; order Aspidochirotida; family Holothuriidae; genus Holothuria; species Holothuria glaberrima. Next base: position 1,205 of record WURT03650375.1, read on the forward strand.
TAAACCATTGATACCATTGTTTGTGTAACCATCAGATGATTGCCCGCTGCCTAAAGTTACTTTCAGAGGTAGTTATGCGTCGCTTGCCAAAGGAAAGGGCCAAGGTGGCTTTCGGTATTGCAGATTACTGGAATATTAGATCAGAGTTATCTGTAGTTGATGGTATTATATTTAAGCAGAACAGGAAAGTAATTTCTAAGCTGTTAAGACAACATATGTTGAAAAGGATCCATGCAGGACATTTAGGTGTGGAAAAGAACAAACATTGAGCACGAGAGGTCATGTATTGGCCACGTATCAATAAGGATACTTCAAATGTAGTAGAAACACGTTCTACATACCAGACGTACAAGTATAAGGAACAAAGAGAAACTTTCACCCTTCCAGGGCAAAGAGTACTTGGTAGTCACAGACTATTGTTGTAACTATTCGGGGGTATGTTTTCTGCCATCTACTTCAAGTAAGATGGTGATGGACAAAATGAGAGTTATATTAACAATGCACGGAGTTCTAGAAGAAGTCATCACTGACAATGAACCTTAATTCACAAGCCAGGAATTCCATATATTCTCAAAGGAGTATGAATTTTCCCATACCACAAGTAGTCCTTTGTTTCCCTAGTTATGCGGCCTTGTTGAGAAATCAGTTGAGACTGTCAAAAATAACCGAGAAAGGCGAAGGAAAGTGGTCAGGACCCATACAAGGCTACGTTAATTGTAGGACCACAACCCTGAAAGGAATCAAGTCACCATCAGAGCTTCCTTATAAATAGGAACCCTCGGTTAAACCTTTCAAACCCGAATCATGGCTTAAAACATGTAAACGACCCCCTCCCACCACCACCACTTCATCCTGGGGACAGTGTAAGGTATAGAGATAATGCAGATAAATCTTGGGTCAACAAGGGACAAGTCATTGAAGAGGCAGCTCTTAAAAAAAAATATCTCATACAGACTGATGAAAGTAGAATCATGCGTCGAAACGGGAGTCACCTGCTTAGAACATACGAGCGGTCTCCTGAACGAGACCTACGATTAGTGACAAGCATCACTTGAAATAAGTCCGCCTGTCAGCTTATTGAGCCTCAGTGAAACAACTCCAAGCCTTACACCAAGACCCAGGAGACAACCCCAACCTCCCAGTCATCTAATTGAAACATGCTGAAGTAGTATTAGCCCCTTACTCCAAAGTTTGATTCATCATTATTACTTTATATTAAATGTTAAAGTTGTTCTCTTCATAAAATTTTGGTTCTCTGTCTCAAAGGGAGGGAGATGTAATGGTAGTCAAGGTATTCACATGCATTCACTTGTGTACATGCAACCTGCATTTTGTTTTATCTGTATTAAGTATTCATTATCATGGGTGTGCAGTTACCATTCGGTACTCACCATCTGATATAAGACATTAGCTTACGTTGCAAAATCTAATCCGGGTTGTATATACTTTCAACCTTTTCTGAAATAAGGATCAATACAACTGGATAAGATACATGTCCTTATTAAGTTCCGATTCCAGACACTAATTTTTTTTTTTAAATATGCCGGGTTTCATTCAAGTTCCCTTTTCCACTTACAGACTCCATATTCTCCCAATTTTACTACACTCCAAAGATTAAACACATACCATACCCTGCACGCCCTTTTCTTTGCGTCCCGCGTCTTTGTTGTTATTTCAGATGGGTTTTCTTTAAATCTATATTGTTCTAGGTTTTGAATGTCTTGAAATAGATACTGTTTTGCTCTGTTCATAATTTATGATTAAGTGAATTATTTTTATTTCCCTAACAGGAAACTTTCAGGAAATAGAATCCATATCCTTAACTCAAGCAGTTTTGAAGGACTTACAAGCTTGGAGAAGTTGTGAGTGCATGTTGACATTTAAACGGCAAATGATCTTCACCAGTTTTGCAATGTAACTGAAGATTGTAACATAAGTAAAATCAAAAACGTCGGTGCTTTATCAATTATATTCTTTTATCCTTTTTAACATTTATGGAAGATGTGAGTAGCCATAATTTGAGAGGGCGATCCTTATACGGAGAACAGGGATACAATCTACGTTTTGAAGGGAACCAGAAAATTCCACAAAACGACAATCGTATATGACAAGTATCTACACATCACAAAATTTTAATCATCTCAGAATAACGTCATAACTCTTTCAGGCGCTTCGATCGAAATTGGAGGTTTATTTTAAGAAAAAAAAAAATTCTGGTTTGGTTCAAAAGGCTTGTACTAGCAGGGTCTGAGTCACCTGCAGACCGTCCATGTCCTTAATGTTTGAGAGAGTCTGTATTTGGTCACTTGGACACGTCGCCAGGAGAGAAGGAACCCGTATTTCTAGGCCTGCTTGAAGAGTTAAGCGGACCTGCATATCGATTATATCATTTCAGCTTCCTCAAGGCGGCAATGCGCATTCCAGGGGCTCGCGTCTACGTTAATGCCTAGGGTTCTCTCTATTTTAAATCCATGAAGGGTGATCCACCTTTTAGCTCATAATATACCGAGAAAAGTAGCCTTGATTTATACTAGAAATGATCTGTTTCAGTCTATTTATTCTTATTTTAACCAAGGATATTGGACAATAACAAAATCTCTACAGTTAGCAGTGATGTACTCTCGTCATGTGTTTGGCTAAAGAATTTGTAAGTAAAGTTTTCTGCTTTTGTTCTGATAAAGTTATCACATTCTATGCATATAAAAATACGTAAGCAAGCAAGTTTTACATGACAGTAAAACTAATAATATCGATAAGTCTTTTCCATACAGTAACTGCAAAGGATTATGGAATAGAGTTTTGGAGCCCATCTTTTCTGTCAGTGGCAAAAAACGAAGCATACCAATATTCTATCCCAAAATCCTGTGTAATTGCTATTTGGGAAAGGGTATAGGGTGCAGGGGGTAGCTAGGGTTCGTGGCGTCCGGGGCAAGAAACGAAATTGACGCCCCTACCTCCATCTTCCGGGGGGCGGGGTTCGTCATGCGCGGCAGGACTATCTAGGCGGAGCGCCACCAGATTGGCGTGGAGCGTTTAAGAAAGTTTTTGGCTTTACAAACCTCTCAGATGGCCGGAAACGGCACTTCCCGAGTGTTTTAAGCTGCAGGTACCCAGCCTTAAACTATGGATTCCTTTCAAATCTGTGGTAAAATCGCCTTTTTCGTTCATGTGCCCCTTGACTTGCTCAGATTGACATTTAGTTGTGTCAATATTACTAAATTATTTTATTAAAAGATGAAATTGCTATATCAACATCATGCTCATGGCAAATGGTAGGTTCAACTTTTTTGAAATGATCTCGATTCGGCGCCCCCTAGAGGTGGCGCCAGGGGCGACTTCCCCCCCCCCCCCACACCCCTTGCCCCCTATCTACGCTACATGATAGAGTGATAATCCACGAATCTAATCTATAACTGTGTTTAAACATAATCATATTAAAAAACCAAATGGTTACAAGCAACAATGAAATTACAGTGGAACACATGCAAATGCCAGGATGTATTAAAATATGTGTTAGAGTTGTATACGCCATGAAATTCAGAGACTAGGGCAGGACAGACTTAGGGCTGGAGTTTTCTACTGCGAAAAATCATGCGTCCCTTTGGATTTGAAACTGATAGTCTTAATATTGAATTACGCCTGGACACTTTTATCAAACCAGTGAGTTGTCACTAGATAAAGTTGTGCTTTTACAATCATCATGAAGACACATTATCCATACAAAAACTATAATGCCAGGCTGTAAACTGCCACATTAATGTGTCATCAACTTTCATTCCAGTGTATTGTAATTAGTTGCAACTTTCGTCCGGGCATGGGTCTTAGTGTCAAAAATATGCCAGCATTACAGACTATACATGTCCAGGTACGGCGTAATAGTAACAATCTTCTTCAATCGTTATGTTATATGTTGGTTAAGGGTGGAGGTGGCTGAGAATGATTGCTATGTTCGTCTGCTCAATTCAAGATCTTTTTGTCAGCTGTGTATTGCACACCGTGTTATTAAACGTTGTAAAAAATACCTCTTAGGGAGAAAGAGGGATTTGTCAGATATGCCGATGTTTAGAATACGTTTAAGGCGCTTGGTAATTCAGTTTTCTATAAAAAAAAAAAAAAGAAAAAAAAAAACATCTGGGATACATCGAGGTAACTAGTTCCACCTTCGGTACATATTCACACGAAGCTTAAGTTAAACGAATTTTAGCAGAATTAAATACCAAGGGATTTGCCTTCCGATTTCCTTTTCCACCTGACAGTGATATTTCCTACAACCAACTTGAATATCTTCCAGAAGGCATATTTGCAGCAACTTCTCTTCTTGAGATAATGTAAGTACGGCCAGAGCATCGGTTAATCTCTTGGAATCTTAGTTGCTACAAAAAAATATAAAATGTCGCATAACAAGTTTCGGTGAATATTGAGAGCCAAGATATACCCTTTTAAGTATCAGAAAACACTATTTAGTCAAACCAGTGTATAGCTCGCCTTGTCATGTGTTAGTCAGCATCTTTAGTACGGTTTCTGACTAATCGACTTAGTTTCTTGCCAAGTCAACCTCTCTAAGTTATTTGTTAACCACAGTTAAATTTCATTACTGTCGAACTACCTGGGGTAGTCCCAGGGTTTCCCCGTCGGGCAAGGAGTGGCAGCTGTCCGGAGCCTCGGCAAAGGTGAGCCGGTTGCAGAGAAGATTGCAAAAGGGAGAACGAAGACAAAAATTTCAGGTTTTTGTTTAACAAATTTTGGAAAATGCTGCTTTTTTAGGACGATTTAAAAAACAAATAGGGGCTTTTAAAAGATTTGAAAATATTTGGTGTTATATTAAAGAATGTTTCCAGAGTGACTTTATTACAGAATCTCTGAATTCCTTGGGAACAGAATCATGTAAACCTTTAGGGAAACTGCTCGCAGTTGGACAATTCTTACGTCATCGCAGAATTCAAAGAAACATTTCGTAGGACGGGCTGCGGGCAACGGTCCACGAAGGAGGCCACTACCCCACCCTACCGTCTCCTGGCACCACCCCTGGTAACCAGTCGATAAAATCAGACATTGGTCAAAATTTGAGAGATGGACACGGAGAGGTGATTAAGACATCGGGTTACTATTTCAATAAAAAGTTCCTTTATTTCTTTTTATTGTAGAACCTTATCCCATAATAACCTGTTGTCTATTCCTAATGATACATTTGTCTCAACTGTTAACGTTCGGACCCTGTGAGTATTGTTCTGATTTGTAGTTTGTATAATTCTTTAAATAATGTAGTGTCGACGTTTTGGACAACCACAAAATTCTGGTTGGTTTGTCACGACAGAAAAATTGAAGGAAAAACACGGTCATAAACCCAAGGCTTTGAAGTCACGATCTTCATGACAACTGACCCGACGTCATGTTAGAATACGAACGATGAATGTAATGTATACTGCAATTAGTTACGAGCTTACCTATGCTGACGGTGTTCTTATATTTTTATGATCCTAACACCATATGCGTACGGTCTATTGTAGCCCCTTGAAAACAGTTCCACATTTTCACCAAACTGGAAGAAGTAACAAGACGATGTAAAGTGTTGTAAAAGGGAGAAGTGGTTTTGATCGTCTTTACTCTTAAATGCAGATATTTATCCAATAACCACCTACAAAGCATCCCATCACAACTTTTTGCCAATTTATCTCTGCTGAAATCGTTGTGAGTATCATCTCTTTTGATACCCCATATCAGGGGATGACTTTTAAAACATCTTCCAATAAATTCATTCACCTTTCTTACACTTAGCCATATATGCATTGCATGTTGTTCAACCAGCCCACAAAACTTCTGCGATGTTGAATTGTTCATTAACGTCTTTCAGAGATAATGTAACTACTAAATGTGCATTATTTTGAGCCAAACTTCAGATATGAAGTTAGATAAATAACTTTACGTGACAAATGATCCGACATCTAAATATAGATTCTAGTTTTGGAATCTTCCGGTTCACGATTTAGCAACGCATAGGCTATAAAACTGCTGGCGGCATGTAAGTGCAAAAAGTACAAATTGACTACTCTTCAGTTCTGCTTCTTTCAGAGACTTATCATGTAACGAATTGCAGTCAATTCCGGAAAAAGTTTTTCTTTCAACACATCATTTGGCTACCATGTAAGTAAAACGTGTCATAAAATTGATTTATATCACAACATACATTGGCTATACAACGTTTAGCAGAGTCTGCTATTTACTAATACAGGCAATGGCCGACTCTTTTGAGCTCCATTATGTACTACATTACGTGCATTACGTTCATTGCATACCAACACATGCAGTATGTTAATGTCATCTTTTTCTTTCGTGGAGAAGTTGGAATTTGGTCATCCTATTCACTTTATGCTATTTATTCTATTCTTTTCTTTTCATATTCACCTCATATTATATTGGATTACATGAAACATCTCCCAGAATTTAGGCTCACATCTCGGATGCATAGTTGGTGGAAAATGTAATATTTGTGCACGGGCGATCTACATTTAACTTAAGTTGTGTTTATATGGAGTATCCAAGCTAATTACACTGTCTGAGATTACTTAGCAATGTTTGCTTCAACATACTTTTTCTAACAGTCAACTAGGTTCAAACATGCTTCGTGAGCTACCAGAGGCTTTATTTTCCTCCAGCGTCAAACTCAAGAACGTGTAAGTGTGAATTTATAGCGAAAATGAAAAAAAAAATATCACCCTGTCGTCTAACAGCCAGTAATTCGACAACTTATGAGAAAATAAACGTTTATAGTCCGTCATATTACCTTAATCACATGAAAACAATCAAATGTTGAAGAGCAGCTTTTTTAACTGTTTTGATAAGAGTACCAAATGCTAACCTAAAGATTCATTTTTAAATTAGCTCAATTATGTATACAGCAGATTTGATAACAAATAACAGGATTTTACCTTATCAACGTTATTTTCATTGCAGCCTTGTCTCGAGAAACCACCTTGTGACACTACCAGAAAACTTATTCTCATCAGTGGCCAAATTGTACAACGTGTGAGTTTAGTGAAAAAGTTAACATTTTAAATAAAAAAGGGACTGTTTGCTACATATTCCCACAATAATAACTCCATAATAATAAAAATTCCGACGTAAGTAATGAGAGGTAAAGTTTCTCTTATGACCTCCAGGCGCGGATCCAGGACTTTGAGAAAGGGAGGGGAGCGCACACACAGAGGTGGCGCCAGGAAGCTCGACAGGGGGCTGGGCCGGCTGATCCAGGATTTTGAGGACCCTTTTTTTGCACTTGCATACTTGCACTATCCGAATTTTCGAGGACCCTTTTCTTCCCTTGCAAGATCGTTGGTCATCGAAAAAGGGGGGCGTGTACCGGGTGCGCCCCCTGTATCCGCACCTGACCTCACAAGTATCACAAAGGCACATCTTAGGGTTAAGCATTACTGATTCAAACAAAGAGTTGATAGCGTCAGTGAAAAGTGTTAAAGCGGATATGGCATCCCCAAACCAAGAAGTTCCTGTCTACTTTCTGCCCAAACATATTCAGGAATATCCTCTGAGTTCTTAATACACTTGATAACTGCACTTTGATTGACATTCATACAAAGAATACACTTTCACTTTTGGTTAGTCAACAATGACTTGCACAGTCAGTGTTGTGTTTCCAATGAAGCTCACACACTGTGCTTGATGACGTGGCCTAGAGTAAATTAATCTCAGTGCAGGCTACTGTGGTTTAGTCTTAAAGGTATACTAGACAGGAGTTATGGTCCAATTTGAAGATGGCTAGATGTTAACTTAGGAGGAAGAATTGTTACTGTCTGGGTTGATCTTATAGAGCCTTTTAGTCGATAAATATACTTTCGATAGGAGGATATTTATAATATTTGATTGAAGAATGAAGTGAAAAGGTGTAAGCGTGTGTCCCTGTGTACATTCGCCGGCGTATGCATGACTCTGTATCATTAGTCCGGCCAGGGCGGGATTTACGAATGTGGGGGACCTGGGCACGAACCTATTCGGATAGTCATTTGGACTGATGTTAGATTGGGCCATACGCGTAAACTTACCTCATCAGAGGCTGGGTGCTTTTACACAGACCATATATGTTCCACAATTGTAGGCTTAAAGCCAAGATGTATCACCGTAGTAGCCACTCCAGGATTTGCCTAAGAAGAGGGAGAGGATTCTAGATTGCCAATAGCTACCGATTTAGGGTGTGACCTGAGGGTGCAGTTTTTTTCTTTTTCAGAAAAAAAAAAACTAATAAGCTTCAATTTGGTGCATTTCAGCTGTTGGAATTAATAACGTTGAAAGTAACAAAAATAACTCAAAGTATGCTGGACGTAGCCAAGCTGCGTTTGGGACGAGTCCATTTCCGAAAAAATACCCGAGTTTTCAAAACTTGCTCAGATGATATGTTGAGTAAAGTGATACAAAACAAAGTGTGATAGTGGAGGGACTAAGATTTGTCGAAAAGGAATAGGTGCAGTTAAACTCTCGTGGATCGAATTCAGGCGTGGATATAGGATTTAGGAAAAGAGACCTTTTGTGACAAGGACAGTACGTAGGGGGCAACACCAATGGTTGATGTGAACCGTTTAAGAATAATTTTGATGGAAACATCTCCTAGATCACCAGAATTGGCACTTCCCAGGCACCTTTTCCCTGAAAATGGAAGGGCATTACAGGTTTGAATACAAACTGATTTTTGTTTTGTCCGCCAGTGACACAAAAATATGATATCCTAGTTTTTTAGGCCCTCCGTGTGGGAACCCCGTGGCACGTGCCCCGCTGGCCCATGCTCAAATTCGGTCCTTAGTTCTGCTCAGTCCTGTTTAATTAATAAACGCTTCAGACGATCGCTAAAAGAATTGAAGCATTTCAATATGAAGATGGTGAGAAGTCTTATTCCTTTCTTCGTACAGCGACTTTTCATCGAATAACCTGAGCTTCATTCCAGATGGATTGTTTGGCAGGAACTCTAAAATTAAAAACATGTAAGTTACAGTTGAGTACATTGTAAAGGGTACGTAACTGTCACTTGAGCCATTTCTTCAAGTATTATTAAATAAATATGTACTTTTTTCGCATTCTAATATTTTTCAGAAAATTTGACCAAAACCACTTGCAAAAAATTCCGATAGGTTTGTTTGCCGCTGGAGAACATATTCACCGAATGTAAGTGGAAAACATCGTTGAAAATTAAGAGCAGCATAGCCAACATAACAATGATTGTGTTTGTTAGAGGACCCACTTGTATTTACACAAAACAGTAGTGTGGTGAAGTTATCGTCAAAAAGCAACAATCAGGACTACTCTTACACAACTCCAAATACCTATCGAACTGTGAAGCCGGCTGGAATATACGCAAAGCTTTTTGTTCTCCTTTCTGAGAAAAGGGTGAAAAGGGTTTTTGTACTGTGACCTATTATATAGTTATTGACTTAATGGGACTACGTATATTAGAACGACGAAACTCTGGCGACACACATTTAGGGTATAATTGTGTTTTTGAACTTTACTTTATATGACGTTATTTTTATTCGTGTATCAACATGGGTAACAAACCTGAACCCTATTTCATTACCCCAGTGTAAGTTCCAGTTGAACCCAGTTGGATATTTTCAACTAGGTTGAACTGGGTTTTTCAACTCGGTTCAATGTGTTTTGGGACGTCCTCAACTGGGTTTTTGTTAAACTGGGTTTTGGTCAACTGAGTTTTGGTCAACTGGGTTTTGGACAAGAAAGTTTTGGTCAACTGGATTTTCAGTCAACTGGTTTTTCCACATGAGAAGTTTTTGGCATTACAAATCGTGCCGTTCTCGATTTTGAGTCATGTGATCATTACTACCTCTAACTGGGCCTCTTTAGGGATTTTTATCCCACAAGTGGTCACATTTGGGGAATTCAAATTAGTTTCTGTAACTGAGGTTTAACTGAGAAGACTTCAGTAGAAATTGAAAATTAACAAGAATTGGAGATCCCCTTATTAATGAATTGAGCACAACCTCTGTGTATGATGTAAACCAATCACACTTTGAATGGCCAAAATTGATTAATTAACCAAAAAGTTATCTTTTCCCTGCATATATAAGGAACCTAGCTTAGAACCTTTTCAACCAAATGTCCTTTTGATAGTTTCACATTAAAAACCAGTCAAAACCCTCAGCCTAGGGGACACATCATTGCTGGCTGGCCTGCGATTGAACTTTTCTGTAACCTTCTACAATCAATGGTCTCTTAGGGAGGATTGACTGGGAAGACTAAGCAGTTGTATGGTATGTAAAGGCTACACTATTGCACATTGTAACCCTCTAATGTTGTTACCACGGTATATATGTGTATACAATCTTTTTAATTGGACAATAGTTACCGTATTACACAAAGCAGTATGACGAGTACCATATTTTACAAGGACACTTCAGGATTTCTTTGAAGCACAGGGAAAGGCAAGCCTGTGACCAGGGTCATGTAGCAGCAATGCAAAGGCGACTCTAATGTATTCTTGTTGGCAAGCAATATTTTCACATCATTAGTAAAATCTTGCGGCACTGTGAAGACAGGATTTTAGTTATCGATGGTCAAATCTTGAAATAAATTACGTTCATGGGAGGGCAAAAGGTTCATCAGACTGAGGCCGTTTCCTACTGGGCCTCGCCTGGATGAGGGCAAGGGGAATTATCCCAGATACTCTGGAGTCTAACAAAATCATCTAATTATACTCAAATGACACTGGATGAATTCTAGGTGTGCACACATTCATAGGCATAGGAAATTGTTCTCAGCTGGGTGGAGGGGGGAGCTGGGGGAGGGGGCTTAACGCTGCTGCGAACTGCCATCCAAGGCAGGGTTTAAAGTGAAGGAGGTTCTTCCCCCCCCCCATTCGAAAATTTCAGAATACTTGAGCGGCGACATATTGTGCAAATTTTGAGAAAATGTCTGCAGAGAATTGACTTTTTATAAAAAGGAAAAAATAAGGGGTTCTTGTACTTGCATAGTAGGGGCGGAGGCATACTTCCGCCCACTACATTTGTGACCGGGGGACTGAACACGAACACTTACGTTGCCAATGCAATTGACTATGAATATCAAAATTTGACCATACGTTTTATATATATATATATAGATATAAATACGATGACGATACGTTTTATATGTGTGTATATATATATATATGTATATATATATATATATAAATAAAAAATAATAGCTTCAATCCAAGGTGGTATAGATACAGTCTAGGAAATAGGCCTGAGCATATCAAATCTAGTGGTGTCATCTCCTTTCAAAAAGCATGTGTGTGCAGAGTGGTCACGGTTATTTTGACAGGGATAATATCTGTGCGGAACTCTTAGGCCAGCTCGCGCGTTATTACTGGGCATTAGAATCACATTCAAATGGCACTGGATTACAATTAAGTTGGCGAGCAATGCATGAATATCACAATTTGACCGATTGTTTTAATAATCAGATAATAGCCCTATTCCATTGACATAGGCTAATCTTTCCATGTATGTCTAATCCATGCAGCGGGCCGGGTCCCCTTTTTGAAAGCTGTGTAAGTACAGTGTGGTTATTTTGACACAGCAAGCGGATCTCCACCATCAGCTGGTCCGTATATTAATCATGATTTTTTGTCGAATATGCTTTCTAGTTAGCTGGAAACTGTACATGATGCTAGGTGCCCTTGCGAGTTGCATCAAGAATCGCTTTATTTTGAGATACCATGTTTTAGAAATTCGCACTTCAAATTATAAACTCAGTAAAATAAAATAATTCTTAGGATGACGTAATTTTGTGACCAGGGCTCTACTCACAATACCCCGCGGAGCGGGCGAAGTTTTTTCGTTCAGCTCATCACTGCACAAAAACCAAGGGCTGCAGCCTATAGGGGTGTAGCCACAGAGGCGCTACGCAGGCTATACTCACAAGGGATTGGGTCCCTGAAAATTCTTATACAGAACGATGACCTGTCTCTATCGAACTAACAACAGTTCAGTTTATGATGCAGTGGCTGGGTAGGGAATCGATGCATGATGGCAGGGAATTCAATAGCAATTGCCCTTGTTGTACTGAAAGTAATAGGCCTAATAAAACGAGTGGCTAGAAGGATGAGTGCATGCAAATAGCAACGACTCGAAAACAAAGAACATCATTTATGATTTAATCAGAAGCGGGCGGGTGGGTCTCTCATGGTACCGTACTTTCTTAAAAGGCTGAATGCTCAAAGTTAAACCTCGTCCCACATTTTACTAAATGTGATTTAAGTGAGATTTAAGTTGTACAAGTCGGTAATGAAAGAAGAGGGAAGCTGAGCCATTGCCTTTTTGTCTTGCTGAATTTTAATTATTCAACTTCTGGAATATTTTCTGACGGCATCATGTCCATTATACTGCGCTTAGCAAGTCACATTGAAAGTCCTGTTAGCTGCATTGAAGGTTCGACAATATTTTTAACTTGATTAGAAAAAAATAGTTGGTCAACCGAGACGGGATTTTTACAAGTGACAGTTGGAAAATGACCGAAATCATAGCAGTTACAAAAATTCCACAAACATGTACTGTGTCCTGATGACAAGTCTGACAGGCATTCCTTTTTCCACTGTGGTGTTCTCCCAGTTTCAAGGTGAAAATATTTTTCAAATGATGATCTGGAAAATACCAAGGCAATAAAACTTCTGTAAACTGGCAGATAAATAGTGTCACAGGTCACAACTCTGGGGAAATGTTTTTAAGGTATGTACCTAGTTATACTATAAAGCACGAGGAAACTACATATTTTACAACAAGGTCACATAATTTGAGTTCAAACAACCATTGCCTTGTTTAGAAAGTCCCAAAGGAGAGACAAGTCAAGATAGTCCATCTACACTTGATTCACAATGGAAAGATCAGCTAGGTTCACCCTGCTGTGACAATCAAATAGCTATTGTCCCACACCTGTTTTTACGATCACAGGTTTTCTGTCAATACGACAAAATGTAAACTGAAAAACTTGTTATTTCTTTGTTGTCAACCGATTTTAATCTTTGTGAAAATGAAAATAAACATGTTGAAATTACAGAAGTGTTTAAGAAACTATTATCCCAATATAAGTGTTGGGTTAAAGGTCAGGGTGAGCTTGCCTACTGTCTTTGGGGAGACCAGCACTACCTCCCCTGTGTGCCAAAGTGGTAATAAAAAGTGGATGTGACGTAACGACCGGATCGGTTTAAACCGATCAGGTTGGGCAGTTTTCTGTAATTCAAAAACTTGGCATGCAACTGGATTCTATTTTCAACTCGGCTCAAGCAAGTTCTTCAAATGCGGTTTCTTTCAACTAGCCTTAACTTTATTTTCACCAACTAGGACTTACTGTGTTTCAGTTACTGTAATTATAGCTAGGCTGAACTGGTTTAGTACTTCATAAAGTTTTTTACTCCATATATACTCTCCCACCAACTAGCCTGATCTACTGGGCTTTTTAACCAGCAGGTTTCTAAATCACTTTACACAAAACAATACTTCAATACATAACTTCCAAAAAACTAATTATTTTTTCCCTGCATTTTTCTTTATAAATGTGCGCAGTATCATAACCATGTTTTGCATGCCTAATGTTAAGCAGTCAGTCCTTATGATAAGGTTCAAAGCAGATGGCTCTTTTAATATTGCTCTACTTACTACTTGACAAGACACTTCAGTACTGAAAACTTCACAAAGACATTGAGCCGAATAGTGTCACGTAAAGTTCATACGCTCTGCCAATGTATAGTCTAAAGCGTTAATTACAGCCCAACATTGCATCTTTTTCTTTTCTAGATGACACAATATAACACAATCGTGCTGGTGTGTCGTAAAATCCCATCTAACTAACTAACATCTAAAGCGTTCTACTTCTAATAAGAACATGCACTGGAAAGTGAGATAGTTTAAGTAATCCGAGGCAAATGTTTATTGAAAAGTTGATCACTTTTATATTAGCAGAAAGCTGAAATTCACTAGTAAGTCCAACAAATCTGCTTCTCTAGGTTGTGGTATTAAATTGATACATTAGCTGGATACAGTTTGCAGCATACAGTTATTTGAGAGATTAGGATCCATGTTACTTAGTAATTTCTGCATGGGTGACGGTCCCGCCATTTTTTAGCTGACTGCTGTGAAGCGTGCTAGTTAATTGAAACAAAGCCTCTTGCCGTCCAAATTTTATAGTACTCTTCATTGCTTCTCAAATTCCACCCCAAGACAAGTGAGTGTTTAGTACGTCCATTGCTTAAAAAGTATGTGGATGGCTACTATGGATTGTTGTGTAACGGGTGACAGCATAGAACACGACTTTTTGCATCTCTAGGTGTTAACTACTGAACTTATACTGAGAGCATTGTCCTTTACCATTCAGACTCTTGAGCCAAACAAATTTCCACTATATAAAGTACATCGAAATAAGCCACGTATATTATGTTCTAGGTCTATGTGTTATGTGCTCACTGGCGTAGCAAGCGGGTGGACTAGGTGGACGATTTCCAGGGCCCCGAGGGTTCAGAGGGCCCAACCAAGTGCGCCAAAAAAAAACTTTCAAAAAATCGTGTCTGCCTATATCCCGACAGCCCACGGAGCGGACAGTTTGCTCAACTCCCCAGCTTCCCAATTTTGGGATATAACTGAACAAGGAATATGACGTACTGCCTGCTACGTAGGTAACTCTGCCTACCTTCTTACCACCCAGTGCAGACCCGAAAGGAACCACAAAGCTATCAACAACTACAAAATTGCTTTTGAAGAACCAGGGAAGAATGGGATACGGGATTGAATTCGGATCTGGTGCGTGTAAGGTCTCACCCTTACCCCGTACTTTACCATGGAGATTGAGTGCTCTTAGGAAAATTAATTTATACCATTATACCATTGGTTTGGGGACCCCCGTTGTCTCTTGTCCATGGGTCCCAGAGGGTCTTGGTACGCCGCTGTATGTGCCAGGTCTTTTTCTATGACACGTTAGCCTCAGCTGGTTTTTACATGCTGCTTTGGGCCCATGAATAAACACACAGGTATAAAATATCTTGATATGGACACTTCTTTTAAGTACTGCATATATTGTAGACCCATGTCCTAATTCCTTTGAATAACGGCCCTTCATATCCAAACTGTTCACTCTCAAAACATTTTAAATTACTGGACGTGCCATTTCGAATACTGTAGCAACTCCTTGGTAAATTAAAAGTTCCATAAAGTCTATAACTCCCATAACAAGGCGCTCTAACTCTGGTATAATAATCTTCAAAGAAGGTACAGTTCAGTACTCATTAAGTATTACTATAGTGTGACTCTAATATTGCAAAATGTCCGATGTGTCCACTCCCTTTATAGCTTCTTCTGTTGTAGCAAAATAAGCTGTCTCTGCCTCCAAGTTTTGGGCTGAGTTCATGCAGAGTACATGACGATTCCAAAGATCACGTAAGGTTGATAACACCGCGCTCTACTCCCTGAAGTGACGAAAAGGATAAATATATGTAAACACTTATTGTTTCAATAATGATACTAGAATTAGGATCACTGAACAAGGTGTGTGGAGGAGGCGTGGGTTTGGGTGGGGAAGATCTTAATATTGAAATCCACATGAATGTTTCTTTGTTAAAAATGAAACACTATTGGTTTTTTTCGCAGAGAAAGAGCAATTTACTTATGTGCTCTTTTGACATTGTCATTTTGATAGTACTGTTATTTTTTATGAACACCCATCTCCCTTCACATTTTATTCACATTTCCGGAAGATGTCAGTGACCAAATAATACGTGCAGTTTTGTGAGAGCTAAAGTAATCAAACATGGAAATAAATCAATATGTTAGGTCTAAAATTTGCTGTAGAAAAAAAGTGAATTTAAAGCGCACTATCAAGATGGCTGATCATCCCACGATTTCTTGCTAGTTACCGTATAAGAGGCTACAAGGCTACACGCAGTCAGTAGCCGATTTGTTGTGAAGGGAAAAGAGCCATTAATAGTAGAGCATATTAGTGATCATTAAGTGTTGTAATCTTTAAGGTCAGACATTTATAAGAAAATGGGAGATGGAATGGGGATGAAGACCCATTGGAGCAAAACTGCCTGTTTGAAATGTTAACAGTCAACAGAAGCATTTCCAAAATATGGGGGTAGGTTTATTTCCTTACCCTCCCAGGGGACTCCGCCTTTTATGTGGTAGTACTGAGCTTGCACCGCTATCTGGAATGACATAAACAATAAGTGGTATACCCAATTCGATAGCACTTTGGGCGAATCAACCCTCTTTTTGTCACTGGCAAAGGTTTAATCTTGTCGACGGGGTGGGGGTAGTTATTTAACTGACCAAGATGCACAACGGTGTTGACGACTAGGCAAGTCTAGGAGAGAGAGAGGTTTACACGAAAAAAGTTAAAAAAGTATTGCCTCCATACATCTCAAAGTACACCTCTCCCCTGAACCTCTGGAAGCTATATGCACCCCACCCCATACCAGCTGTGCGCCCAGGGGATAGTTTTCAAATGAGTTTATGTAAAGAAATGTCCTTTATTTTTGGTATATATTAGCACTGTTCGGGCAGAATGTCTCAGTCAGGCCAGAAGACACATGGACCCTTCTCTTCAAGAGTAATCGTTAGTCAAGTCTAAGTAAGCTCATGTACAAAGCAAACAGTCCCAGTTGCAGATAAACAGTTCCTGCATCGGAACCAGTCTGTGGGTTGTGCTTACGCTACTTGACGACATACCAGTGGGGGAAAATATGCATCATATACAGGACAGAACTGGGTTCAAGTGGGTTGAGCTTGGTTCGTATCTAGGATTCCAACTGGTTTTGAAATCCTGGTTAAGAATATTGGACTCCCAGTTGAACCCAGTTCATAACACAACCAGTTTGAGTTCGCCAGGCCCGTAACCAGACTTGGGGAGCAGGGGGGAGGGGCTTTGAAGGTATTATTTTGCACAGGAGCCTGGCTATGCCCGCATAGCAGGGGGCCAAGCCAAGGAGCAGGGGGCTAGCCCCCAAATGCCCCCCACTGGTTACGGGCCTGGAGTTCAGCACAGTTGAATACCATGGTTCCTTATTCACTTCCAGCTGAAACCTTATCCGACCGAGTTGGCACCCAGTTTAACCCAGTTAGACCCCTGTTCAACACAATTGAACTCTAGTTGAGCCCAAGTGGATTTGCACCTGGGATCAACTGGAATTCATACCGGGAAAGAGATACGATCAATCTTAAGTTTGATTTTATTGGACTTTTGCATTAAGGATCGATCTGAAGATCAATCTTAAATCCTTAAAAACAGTGACCTGGTGTAACCTGAATTGCTAAATGGTGTTAATATACAGTGAGCTCTAAAAAGTGGTTTTGCAGTACAAAGTAGTCGCCTTTTCACTAAAATTGATTTTGAACATGACTGAATTTTATTGTCTTACAGATTTCTTCAATGGAACGCACTCACTAGCTTTCCAGTGGATCTGTTTATTCGCAATCCATATTTAACATACTTGTAAGTTCGTTTTACAAACATTGTTTTATTTGATAGTCGGAACTTCCTTCAAACTGTAACTGCAATCGTCCACTGTAACAACACAAACACGACACAATTGCTAACGAAATTAAATAATCGATACTATTAATTGCTCTCGTTGTTTTATTGCTCAGGCGGCTTTCTCACAATGAGCTCAAGAGAATACCTGCAGGCTTGTTTCGGATATCGCATCACTTGGGTACCTTGTAAGGTTTCATGTTTATTTTCTGTAACGTTCCGTTTACTTTATCTGTATCTTACTTTCTAACATGTTACTTTCCCCGGCACCTCCATACGATTCTTTAGTGGGTGGAGTTGGCCTGGTGGTTGAGTGTACTGCCTTGCACACTAGAGGTCCCCGGATCAAATCCCGGTGGATCTACTTGGAAATTTTCTGG
>WURT03650386.1:0-19094 GCA_009936505.3 Holothuria glaberrima
CACCCAGTTAGTGTCTATGACGTGTTTACCGCTCCTCGTATAAATTAGGATAGTTCTTTAACTACAGAACCTGTGTACCAACACTTGTAACGCAGATGTTCTTGACTGTTGGTCAAAAGATTGTGGTCTCACTGCGATTACATTTTTCAGAATGAGTAAGAATAACTTCAACTTATGTGTAATGCATATTATAGGACGACACAAAGACTTTGTTTCACAACTCATGCAAGAAAGCTCTTGCTTGCTACACACAACATGGCTACAATATGGCATGGGGAGGACTAGGAATGGGAACAGGAAAAAATTAAATAAGCAAAGGAGAAGCTCACCTGCCTTGTTTTGCATAGAAGATGAAAATGCCCTGTGATGCTGATGGTAGTGTTAACACATAGGCTGTATGTCGTGGAATGGGTGAAAATAACTTCAAAATTAGGTGTAATGCATATTATAGGACGACACAAGGACTTTGTTTCACAACTCATGCATACAAGCAACTCATATGCTATTAAAGCGTTAACCAACGCTGGACCGTGCATTAAGTAGAGGATAATGCACGACCGGGGGTTAAAGCAAGCGATGCACGAGGACACAGTCCGAGGGCATCTAGCGATAGCATTAACCCCCGGAGTGCATTATCCTCTATGTAATGTACGGTGCAGCGTTGATTAACCCTGTACATTCATACACAACACGATTTTGATGAAAAAAGACGAGGAAGAAGGAAAGTTTGTGTTTGTAGATAACAACATTTTATTGAAATCAAAACTCCGAAGAAAGATTGGACGTGATCACAACCATTCAAAACAATGTTCTTGTGCAAATAACAAAGTACTTTTCAATAAAATTAATTCAATGAAAATATTCATAAATCACGATATGTAAAAACGATGTGACTAAATTTGGGGGAAAGTGTTCTTCTTTAAAGACTTCAACAGCCGAAGAGGACAAAAAAGTAACAGATGGTAACATAACTTGAGGTGTTATGATCCATGGCAACACACTAGCAACGAAATCTCGCATTTGTATGTATCATGTACATTTGCACTGCACACGGAGATGCAACGTTAATATTAGCAAGGAACATATGTTATGCACGTTCTGTGCGTTCATACTGTGTACTAAACATGCACTCGTACGACATATATACGCTGTATATACTGCATTCAGCGCAGGCAGATCCACATACAAGTCTGCTAAAGCAGTGCGCGGTCTCTTTAAAATTGTTCGTCATTTGTTCAAACCCTAACGGACCTGTTCAGGTATTCTTGAGCTTTCAAGTTCCTTCAAATGTTGGAATTTACCTAGGATTAACTACTGATTTTGGGAGATAAACAGTTACAGCATTTGGAACGTACATTTGGAGAAAAGTTTGTACATATTAGGCCTATGTATCTCTGCCCTGAAACAGCAGTAACGTTAGTTACGTTGACTTCGTTCAAGGTTTCAGTGGTCGCCGAGGAACTTTATGTAAGTTGTAACGTTACGGAGGCTATAGGCCTAGGTAATTTAACTTTAAGTTATCACCCTGTAAGAATCGTTTGCCTCTGAGGTTTCATGTAAGATTTGGAAACAAAAGCGTTTCTTCGAAATGGAATTCTTGGCAGGTCTTGACGTAAGTAGTATCAAATCATAGAGCAGGCTGTGTATTGTATGTATGTCTGTATTTGTGTAATGGCTATAGCCTAGGCTAGGCCTGCTCTATATGCGCTATATGCGCCATGCGAACAAAGAATTGTAAATCTTCCCAACAAGAGCCTACTTGGGAGCAACGTGCCGTGAAATGACATCCAGGGTGCCTCTGAGTGAAAGGGGCTTTTAACCAGGTCAGAATGAGGAACGGCCAGTCCGCAGGCCGTTTACATCCCTTGACCTCAATTGATCCTGCCTGGGAAGCATTTGAAAATTATTAATTTATTTCAGATACATATGAACTATCATTTTGAAATCCATTGTAAACATGATTACCGTGCATACGCAGCATAATTAATACACCTTGTACAGCCCTGTATCCCACAGTGTGCATAAAGCGAAAGGCATTGTATAGCATGTTGATACGTATGAACCAGGTGCAGAATCCATGTAGTAGTGGTGGTGACCCATGCAACTTTGGGTAAAAGACAGGATTCTTCAACATTTCTTTAAACGGGAGTATACTGCCACATATACTCGTAGTACCTTTGAAAACCAGATGAGTTTTATGTGGGGATCCTCATGTATTAGTTTCTGGGAAATCTGGGGTCAAAACCCCCCCCCCCCCCTCCTATGAGTCAGCTAAAAATTATTAAGAGGATGTCTTTCCGATCGAAAAGTGAAGACTTACATTGATAAAATGCTTTCACCCCAGCTATTTTTTTCAATGCGCTTAGCCCGCAGTTTTATTTTGTTTTCTGTTGAGAGTTAAGTGTGGAACTGTGCTAGAATCATACAAAAAGGAAGGTAATTTTTGTGTGAAATCCGATAGAAACTTTCTCGAAGGCCTACATCGCACATTCTTCAGTTTTGTGTAGCAAAAATTGTCATCAGTTCGGGTTTCAAAGGGAGAAAATCCCCAATAGTTTGACCAAAAAGGGGTGGTTGGTTGGGTGGGTGTATGGAGACTATCGGACGGTGTATCATCCCACAATGTTAGACTTATCGATATGCGCAAAGTCACTGCTTATCCGCCAGGCCGGACTGAAAGTCCCGTAAGACCGATCAGTGTAAGCAACTCGTACTTTCAGAGATCCTTCAGAAAGCTCACTTGGGTTGTGCTTTTCTGTCTTT
The DNA here is from genome assembly GCA_009936505.3 of Holothuria glaberrima. NCBI lineage: Eukaryota > Metazoa > Echinodermata > Holothuroidea > Aspidochirotida > Holothuriidae > Holothuria > Holothuria glaberrima. Next base: position 2,764 of record WURT03650386.1, read on the forward strand.
GGATAATTGGGCACATTTCAAACTTCTGACCGTATATGTCTAAGCTGTTAGGTCTATAGAAATATAGATGCCTAACACTAAATCATTTTCCGCGGTGATTGGTCTACCTGACTTTACATGGCCTTTAGGCCTATCTTTGTCATTTTACGGTTGGTTGGGCCGATGTATTCTAAACAAGTGGTATTGTAGCAAATACGTGCTAACACAAATTATTTTAGGCTAAACTTCATTGATTCCAGACAATAGATGTTAACAGATGTAGTTGGAAAATAATAAAGTTCTCGAGTTTCGCATGCCAAAGTCTTGTCACTGTTCAGTGTCTCATTTGCATATGGATCGTAACCATTTTGCTTGAGTTCACACTATTACATAGAATGCTTTACTTGAGCCTTAAGCGGCCATTTTGGTAAGTATTTCGGTAAGCATTTTGATGACATGATACTTACGGTAGTGACACTATGTAGGGCTATGAAATATTTTTGTAACATACTGTGTTTAGGTAGTAACTTACGCCCTTTGATTTGAGGAGAACGGTTACACCTCCACGTTCCTACACACCTAACTCTACCATGATCCTACCCTATAACATTGGCCTTCGCGCACACACGTCGGAACATGTAGAGAAGTAAAAACATAGAGCATACAGCCATCGAGGTGTACGCAGAAACTCTCTATTTGTTATAAAGTTTATAGGTCACGGGAGGTGAATATAGTCATTCTACATATCTACGTGAGGTCTTAGCTTTGTTAATTGAAACTTGATGCTAGATATCTTCCAATTTGATCTTAGAACACGTATCGATTCGAACAAAGAAGAATATTGAAATTTAAGTACACCGAGGAACATTTCTTAATGTATCATGATGGAATCGTCAGTGCAGTGTGCGTTTTTTTCTTCTCCTAGTTTCCCTCTCCTTTTTTCTTTCCTCTTCTACTCCCTTTTTAACCCGCTGTTTGCTTTACTGCAATATTTGTGCTATTAATACATTTTGTGTATAACGTTGTGTTCGTGTATTTATTATCTAGTAAGTTTGTCACTAGTTTTGATTAGCGTGTTCCCCTGCTTTTAGTGCCCATCATATGTAATCTCATCCACCAAGTTTTGTTTCAACTCGTTATCACCGTAAAACACATGAGAAAGAAATTCGAATTTTATTGAAATGCTAATAACCGTTAGGCATCCGCCAAAATGGCCAACACATAGGCGTGCGAGATTCTCCTTAAGAAAATGTCATTTTTTTAAATTGTGGTACATGCCATCTCCTAACATCTATATAGCAGTCAAAACACGTGATGAAAAGCATTGCATCAGGCACGTTAAGAAATATGGGAATCGGGTGGGCATTTCTTGTTCATAAAAATAGGGTTAATTCAATGACTGACTACACGGCTTTAGAGTAGCTTGTAAGACTAGTTGCTATTTGCGGACCAACAGGCTGGACTAGAAGGCAAACCCCGGTCATTAAAGCAGATCGAAGGAGAAGTTTTTAATGAAATACACTTGTGAAAAAAATGAACATTAATAGCAAGCATTAACTGTTATCGTAATGTTGGCATTATTCGTTAACGTAATAAATTCGAAGATTGATAAATGGATTAACCAGGAGAATTATTACTACTTGATTGGGTAACCAAGCCCTATGTTTACCTTATAATCAAGAATTGTTGGACAAAATGTACCAAATTCCAGTCTTTTTACATACCTACCAAGTTTTGGTGAAATTCTTGTCCACCTTATTTTAAGAGTTTACTTATCTTTTTAATAAGCATCAAATCAGTCTCATGTAAAAAAAAAAAAAAAAAAAAAAAAAAAATTCTTCTATGAATAGCCCACTTTGGAGTAACGGAGTATTCCATTCGATAAGTAAGGGTCAGGTGGGTGGAAATAAACATTTTGTTTCTGCAAAGAAGTATAAAAAAATATTACAAGACGGATATGAAATGACTCCCTCGTGCGTACGTTCCCTGAACTATTTTTAGAATAGGTGGTACACAAGTTTTAGACGCGGCAGTAGGATTGTCTTTGCAAGTCTTTGGAACAATTCCACTCAACCTCTCTAACAAAACGTAATAATGAGACAACTATGTAAAGATATTCTAGTTATCTCTTACTTCCTTTTTCACAACCAAAGTTATCCATAAGATCCGACTTCTAGTAACTTTGACAAGCAAAAAATTGAAGGAAGCTATGTGTTCTCTAACGGATTTCAAAGGAATAATAAATCAGACTTGTCTTTATGGCAGGCCCACTTTCGTTAGGAAATTCAAGTGTCTTAAAGCCTGCATAAAAGAAATTTTAACGATACAAATGATGTCTTTAATATGAAATATTGGCGAGCTTAGCCTGAAATTGTAGCCATTTTAACCACAAACCACACTAACCTTAAACAGAAAATGAAACTTTTGTCCTGGCAAAAATCGTTTTGTGAAAACTAAATGTACATTTCACGCTTCATGCTAGCGTTCAAATTCTGAAATAACCTCAGATTCCCCCCGGTTCTGGACCTTACCAGGTGCCTTTGTAATATTAATAACCTGTTCTCATGAGATAACATCGATTTTAGATCATTTCAGATATGAAATGATCTAAAATCTCTTCAACAGAACATTTTTTGTTTTGTCTTTTTAATATGTAATAGTGCGAGAGCTTCCTATCTGGCTCACTGTCAAATAGATCGAGGATTTCCTATTACTTAGACCAATGATTCAGCATAACTTACTGCACCATTCCTAAATCTAACCTTTCTCCTAATTAACCCATATTCCATAAAAAATTATTCCTAATGCCTTCCATAACCCTACTTCTGCTTCCAATGCTTATCCTCCCCTAACTCTAACCTTGAGAAAACATTCGATGAAGCCCAACCTTCGGTTTAAAGGAATTTCCAGATAAAGACATAACGCGTTGACAATTCTTTACTTAAAACCGTGACCATATAGAGGCACCTCTGTAAAAAGTATAGTATACAGGGCCGGACTAAGCGTGTGGGGGCCCGGGGCACCCAATCGTGTGGGTGGGGGCCTAAAGTACAGCTTAGGAACACTTGACACAGTACCGGAACACCCAAGGTATGTATTATTCCCAAACGGAAAGTTCTTTTATACAAACACATTTTTTATTCATGCTAGAGGGACTGGACGTATTCCTTCCGGCCAAGAATGAATATTTTACAGTTCTGCCCGTCATAAAGTGACAACTGATAGTAAAGACGTTATAAGAAACATGAATTTGATCAAATGATCTCTATATATTGCGCCTTCTCTCGAGGCTAGTCTTGAACATAAGTCAATCATTAGTACAGCTCGTGATGCATTCAATAATTTAGGTGAATTCCTCCTGATACATCGACATTCCATACAGCCATATGTAGCCCATGATGTTCCATCGTTTGACATACTCGTGAAAAGCAGCAAAATAGCAGCTAAGAGAAATGAGGCTTATTTGGCTAATCCTCATTATATGAGTTTACTTCCATGAATTATCATTCCCAGCTGCCTGACTCCATGTTCCAAAGTTCCCGTTGCATGCACTGCTTCTATGCTGCTTCTATGCAGTGGCGTGTGCAGTGCCCCCACTATCGAGTACAGTCGAAGAAAATTGGGAAGATTTAAGGAAATCCTACAATTAAGGCGTGTTGCCGGGTTCGAATCCTGGGACGGGTAGGCCCTATGCTTTACTCAGCGAAACAGCATGGGAAACGCATCACTCAACGTTACACGCTAAAAATTTAGAAATAAAGGTTGTGGATCACAATTACGACAGTTTTGTAAATTTAAGAGTACTCTAAATGTAAAGGCCCTAAAATGCTGGGGGCTGGGGCACGTGCCCCCGTTGCCCTGCCCTTAATCAGCTAGTGATAGTATTGTGCGAAAAAACATCGGAAATGCAAACGCAGACACAGGAGACGGCAACTTCTTTGTTGTTATATGGGTGAGTCATTCGTTCGATGACGATATTATTTGCTGTTAGTACTGGTTGCAGCTTTATAACCTACGTGGTAGATACAGTTTTGAAGCACGACTACACAATGGATCCGATCAGAGCAACGTGCATGGGGCTTTCCAGTTTATTGCTGCATACTTCATTTTTGCACGTAGACCTTCTTTCCATCTGAAGCCGTGTGCGTTTAAAGACGAATTAACCTCTACGTAGGAGACAGTTTTCTAATTTTCTTTTGAGAGTGATTTGTTGGACTGCTTTTGGATTAATACAAGCACGTTTAGTCGGTGAGTTTCACAGTCACACGTCTCGTTTTACTTTGCGCGTGCCAGATAGAACCCATAATGTTGCCAATTTTGTACTGAGCTACCCGGTGTAGGAGTAGAAATCCACTGAAGTCAACACTTTAAAACACACAAGCGCAAAGCTCGGCATTTTATTTTGTTAAATGTATTGTTCATAATTTTGAACAAAACATCTAATGCATGTCACAGGTATGCAAACTCCTTCTTGCGTTCTGTCATGGACGAGACAGATCTTTGGACAATTAAGTGAAACTACTCTAGCTTAAAGATTTAGCATTCCCTGGGTATCTGCACATGGGATTACGATGGGCATGGAATCCGAGTATTAGCTCAATGCAAGGAGCTACTTCCAAGTATTAGCTAAAATGAGGTGGGTGTGCGCAAACACCCGAAAAATAGCATTCTCAACTCACGACATTTCAGTCATTTTGTGTGTGTGTGTGTTTTGAATTCCAAAATTTATCTTTCACATTAGCCATGCCATTCTCCTTTTTTACGTTTTCCTTTCCCTTTAACATTGGCTATGCACTGCCTGGTAGTTTAATAGAGGCCTTCGGGTCAGCACCGACAGGGGCAGTCTTATCCGACATATACGCTAGTTGTTTGTGGTTAGGGCCTGGGTCTGCGGTGTATCTAGGGTGTTCTGGCAGTATGAAAAAAACCCAGTGCATCCACCATAGGCTATCCAAGCTATTGCGACTCAAGCACGTCTCCTAGAATCCTTAACCAGGGTGAGGAGTGGTTGCCATTTCCCCTCCGCAAATACTTTTAGGCCTTCAAGGCGTACCATTTAATAATTCATGTATTTATTTCCACAAACTGGCAGAAAACGGACGTTAGAACTTACTGAATTCTAATATTATCTGCCAGGTTTGGATCAAGGATTTAAAAAAGAGGTTTCAATAGTCTTCCTCGGGAAAATTTTGAAAATTAAATACCTTTAAACGCAAACGCCGGGTATCTGGTAAGCTAAGTAACGATTTGTTTCACTTTGCATTGACAAGATAACCGTGAGAGAACTAAACGTAAAACTGAAATACGTATTTTGGTCATAGTGGTTAAATCTGATGGGGGAATCGTGTAGAAGATTCCCTTTGTCACAAAAAATGTGGAGACAAATCGCTTGGTATCCCCCGTCATTTACACCTTCCCATCCAAGCTGCCAAGAGCAACCTACAGAAAGTAATGATCAGACAACTAGTGCACATGATGGATGCACTCGAAGCACGACTAAAAATTAAATTTCGGAAGTGCTGCTTTCTCCTACACTACACCCTAGCTGCGATGTTTGATTAAGACTGCCATAATTTTGGAGGTTAAATTGATAGTGTCGCACCCCTACCTTCAGTGTGTGAGCGTCCACGGCCCCCTTGCCCCTCATGGCCTGCGCCTCATTCGACAAACGGATTACCTACCTAAGGTCAAAAAACCTTCAGTAAACGATTAAGTTCTTTGATGTCATTCAGGAAAGTTCTTGCTTGCTATACGCAAGACGGCTACGATATGGCAGCCATTTTTGGAGGGGGAGGGCTGGGAATGGGGAAAACTTGAATAAATGAAGGAGAAGCTCACTTGCCTTGTTTCGCACAGACGACGTGAATGTTCTGTGTTGCTGATGGTAGTGTTGGCACATAGGCTGTATGCCGGGGATTTCCCTGATTGTGTAACCTCAAGCCTGCACATATAACAATGTAAATTATGGGTGAAGTATTTGAAATTGACTTTGAGTATATATGACATAAAAAGTTTCTATACATAAATTTATTCCGACAGACATAAATTACAGTCATAGTATTTCAAACAGCCGTTCTCAGTGTTTTTGACGTGTTTACCGATCCTCCTATAATTAAGGATGGCTGAATACAGAACCTTTCTTGGTGTACCAACATTAGTTCCGCAGTGGTTCTGGACTGTTGGTCCAAAAATTGTGGTTACAGTGCGATTAAATTTTTCAAAATGCGTAAGAATAACTTTAAAATTAGGTGTATTGCATATTATAGGACGACACAAAGACTTTGTTTCACAACTCACGTATACAAACAACTCAAGTGCTATCCTTTGTTATTCGAACAAAGAAATGTAAATCTTCCCAGCAAGAGCCTAATAGTAAGCAACTTGCCGTGAAATGACGTCCTGGGTGCATTTGAGGTAAAGGGGCTTTTAATTAGGTCAGGATGGATGAGGAACGGACAGCCCGCGGACCGTTTACATCCCTCGAGACCAATTGATCCTGCCTGGAAGCATTTGAAAATTATTAATTCATTTCAGATACAAACGAACCATCATTTTGAAATACATTGTAAACATGATTACCGTACATATGCAGCATAAGTAATACACCTTGTACAGCCCTACATCCCGCACTTTGCATAATGTGAAAGGCATTGTATAACGAGTCGATATGTATGAACCAGGTGCAGAATGCATGCAGCAGTGGTGATAACCCATGTAACTTTGGGTAAAAGACAGGATTCTTCAACATTTTTTTAAACGGGAGTATACTGCCACATGTACTTATAGTACCTTTGAAAACCCGATAAATTTTTTTTGTGTGGTGTTCCTAATGTGTTAGTTTCTGGGAAATCTGGGGTCACACCCCCCCCCCCCCCATGAGTGAGCTAAAATTATTGAAGAGGATGTTTTTTCTATCGAGAAGTGAAGACTACCATTGATAAATTGCTTTCACACCTGCCAGCTATTTTTTTCAATGCGCTTACCGCGCAATTATCTTCAGTCCTTGTTGATTATTACTCTGTTTATTATCATATCAAACTGCCGTTAGTCCCAGCTAATGTATTCTACAACTAACGGTAATTTTCAGATACTTTTTTCTGTTGACAGTCAAGTGTGAAACTGTGCTATAATCATGCAAACAGGATGGTAATATTTGTGTGAAATCGGAAAGTAACTTTCTGGAAGTCATACAACGTACATGCTTCAGTTTTGAATAGCAAAAATTGTGATCAGTTCGGGTTTCGAGGGGATAAATCCCAAATAGTTTGACCAATAAGGGGCTGATTGGTTGGGTGGGTGGGTGAGTGGAGCTTTTGGACTGTGTATCATCCCACAGTGTTAGACCTAACGATATGCGCAAAGTCACTGCTTATCCGCCAGGCCGGACTGAAAGTCCCGTAAGACCGATCAGTGTAAGCAACTCGTACTTTCAGAGATCCTTCAGAAAGCTCACTTGGATTGTGTTTTCCTGTACTTGGATAATTGGGCACATTTCCAACTTCCGACCATATATGCCTAAGCGGTTGGGTCCATAGAAATTAGATGCGCAAAAGGAAATCATTTTCCGCGGTGCTTGGTCTACCTGACTTTACATGTCTATTAGCCTATCTTTGTAATTTTACGGTTGGTTGACCAATGTATTCTAACCAAGTGGTATTGTAGCAAATACGTGCTAACACAAATTATTTAGGCTACACTTCATTGATTTCAGACAATAGATGCTAACAGATGTAGTTCAAAAATGTCATTTGAACATAATAATAAAAAAAGTCTCGATTTTCGCGTGTGAAAGTCTTGTCATTGTTCAGTGTCTGTTTTGCATATGGGTCGTAACCCTTTTGCTTGAGTTCACACCTCACATAGAATGTTTAACTTGAGCCTTAGGCTGCCATTTTGGTAAGCATTTCGGTAAGCATTTTGATGACATGATACTTACGGTAGTGACACTATGTAGGGCAATGAAATATTTTTGTAACATACTGTGTTTAGGTAGTAACTTACGCTCTTTGATTTGAGGAGAACGGTTACACCTCCACGTTCCTACACACCTAACTCTACCATGATCCTACCCTATAACATTGGCCTTCGCGCACACACGTCGGAACATAAAGAGAAGTAAAAACATATAGCATACAGTCATCGAGGTGTACGCAGAAACTCTCTATTTGTTATGAAGTTTATAGGTCACTGTAAGTGAATATAGTCAATCTATAGATCTACGGGGGTCTTAGCTTTGTTAAATTTGAACTTGATGCTCTGTGCCTTTCAATTTGATCTTAGAACACGTATAGATCCCAATAAAGGACAATATCGGAATTTAGAGGATTCATTATTCACATTATTCAATTGTGCAGTTTAAATTGGTATTTGCAATAGGGCTGTTGAATACACGTACAGCTCATCGGCATTGTTGAAAACTCCCTATCATGACAACCAATGTGGAAAATCGATTAATACCGATAATTTCAACGTACTGCTACAATTAAAAATTGGATACAAATGCGAGTTAGGCATGAACATTGAAGTAGACTAGTCAACGACAAAAACTTTGCATGGTCTGATTTAAGAATTGTTATTAGGCTACGGTAGTCCGCAGTTCATAAGAAAGTCAAACTGTCGTCTAAAGCTGGGGTTCCCAATATGTGGTACGCCAACCACCAGTGGCACATTTGGACTTTCTCGGTGGTACGCGGCGTGGTGCACAGCATGCTCGATTTTTTTATTGTATTCTTTTGTATTCTCCCTCATGCATCCCCAAGCGGCTGTATACTGACAGTTATTATACAACGACAGAAGCATACCCTCAAAGCTCTCACATCCGATGATGGTAACTATGCCATGGAGTCGCAATTAACATGACGACGTTAAATGAATTGACATTTGTATTGACAATGTATTGACAGACACCTCCAAGTGAAAAAGTTGCAGGTGTCAGCTGCAGGAAATAATGGAAAGTTGAAGGTATGGGTGACACAAGTAGCTATTTGATGTAAAAAGCATAAAGAACAACAAAACAGCAACAGTTCCATCAAAATTCATCAACGTTGACCATTTACCACTCATTAACAACTTAACACTTTTACAATTTAAAGATATTCAAATAGTTTTCAACGGATCTTTCATTAGGGGCGTTTATTCTTACCTGCTGAGTTAACGCAGATTATTGTCGTTGCATGTCAGTAATTTCACCATAGTTTTATATAACAGGAAGAATGACAGTTCAATTGGCTAGTTGTCAACTTGGAAATCTGCAATGTTTCGAAACAGTAACCACTTTTGCTAGAATTCATTGTAAATTTTTCACAATCTGGAACTCAGTTTGTGTTTTTTCTTTCAATGTGGACATTGAAGTGAAAGAGTGAGTGATATCTGATAACGTCTTCCGTGAAAAAAACTAGCATTCTAATTTTCCCACAAAAGTTTGCACACATAGAAAGAGTGATACAAATAAGGACTGAGAAGACATGTGTAATTGTGATAAGTTCCACTTCATGTGAAAATAGCACCAGACAGTTTTACCAACTATCTGGACCATACGATATTTCTGAGGCTACCCACAGATATTTATGAAACTCAAGCCGTGCATAGCTACTATCTCTATTTTACGGAAGCTTAAAAGCGCCTTCAAGATCACACGATCTTTTCCCATATAATTTGACACTTCAGAAAAATGTTCAGAGCACATGATAATATCTTCACAAAAACCAAAAAAATGATGAATTGTCTACTTCGAAAGATCATGTGATTTCGGTTATTTTCTTCAGAATGATGATTTGACTGTTTCCACGATCTCGTGGATTCAGCAATTTTCTTCAAAATGTTTAATTGCCAACTTGTTTCCGACTAAACAATTCATCAATATTCTGTGAAAAGATTAAATAACAACTTATCAAATGTCGTGATATCAACAATGCAAATTGTTTAATGATTACTGACTGCTTTCTAAGTGAGTAAATCAAGAATTCGCCAGAAATGATGAACTGACAGTCCCTGAGATATTGTGATTGCAACAATTTTCTGCAAAACCGTACATTGAATTACCGACTGCTTCCAAGTGAGCGAATCAACACTTTTCTGAAAAATGATCAACTGACGGTGTCTAAGATCTCGTGATTCCAACATTAATTTGCAAAATGCTTAATAACTGACTTCTCACCCAATCATGCAATGTTACAATTTCTGCAAAAAATTGAAATGAGGACTTATCAGATCGCATGACGTCAACATTTTTGGCAAGCTGTTTGAACTGTGACTTAGCAAAATTAATCATTCTATCAATTTTACACGGTGTTTCTGAGGAGACATCGCGTTCTTTGTCTTCAAACAAGAGATATTATTCCCCAAGTGTACCACTGGAATCCATGTCTCTCCTTTCTTACCTGCTTCTGTCAAGTGGACTTTCCACATCTCTGTCGGGGGTTTCTGTCATATCCTCTGGGATGCTTATCGATCACCTCATTCCATGAGTTGTCAAACCTACATTTCTGTCATAACGATTATGTAAACATCAGATAACATTTGAAACAGAGGCAGAAAATTATATACTGAATACCCCACCAATAAGTCTAAAGAATTTACATTGGTTAGAGAGCGATTTAAGACAGAGGCTTGCTTGATGCACTACAAATTCTTTTGAATATTGTTTGCTGTATAGTACGTTTTCAGGATACAGAACATGGGTGCTCTGCTTCCACTCCCTGATGTAAGTTTCAATTAAAATAGATTTTATTTCAGAATTCCCTTTTAATGTACCTAACATCACTCTTCAATACATTTAAGCACAAAATCACCCTGCTAAAAAGGTTTCAGTCTTCACATTTGTAAAGTTTGCAGAGAAATTGAAAGACCCCCCCCCCCCCCATGTTTGTCGCATGGCAGCAAAATGTTAATGCCAAGGTGTCCTTCCCAGCCAAAGATCCGACTTTAAATTCCAAAAGTCCAAGTCCGTATTTTAGACATTAGCCAATGCACAGCTGCTAGATTTGAGAATCATATTGTATGTTTCAGCTGATGTTGCGAGTGACCATGAAGACATTGCTTCCTACAACACGATACAGAATCACCTGAAAAGAGAGAAAAAAATTATGTAGGTATGTAAATATACTGAGCTCCAAAACAATAAACTATAAACATGGCATTTTAAACATCATGCAAATGATCTACTATCCAAAGAGTCTACTGAACAATACCAGTGTCACCATATCAAAGACAATGCTACAGAATGCACTGGTATCGTGAATTGTGGAAAAGGATATTTCTAAAATCAACATTTAACTTCTTCTTCAGGAAAAACACAGTTCCATGAAATTTTAGGTATCGTGAATTGTGGAAAAGGATATTTCTAAAATCAACATTTAACTTCTTCTTCGGGAAAAACACAGTTCCATGAAATTTTAAGCCTTAAAAGAGCCAAGTTGATCAATGTTATTTCAACATTTAATACTTTATCACAAAGACTTATAGTAAGAAATGTGTGTGTTTCTTTTGGGAGGTGTATACTGGGAAATGTCTGCTTTGGTATTGCATACAAATAAATTTCCATCACTTTAACTGTCGTCATATTTCAAGACCACTTAAACCAATAAAAAGGATTCATCTGTACTGCACTACTGTAGAATAAAGGAAAGGCACAGACAATTATTATCCAACATGTGGTAAAAAAGTTTCCTACGATATCCAGAAGGTAGGGTTGGCTGATCTGTATTTGTGTGTTTGTGTGTTTGGGTGTGTGTGTGTTCAAACACTGTGATGGGGCTGTGCTATTGTAACAAAAATAACAGTACATCAAAAATCAAGTTATGTATGGGCAGACAATTAACGTCGGTGTCTATGTGATGTCATCAAGACACTGTTTAAAGAGAGTTGACATGTCCTTTATTTTCAAATTGTGTAAGAGATGCATAAACAGTCAAAATCCTAGAGAAGAAGCTAGACACTGGTTTAAACAGGGAATAGACTCACAGACTGCTGTACAATAAGTGCTGTTTCCCCATATGTACTTCAAGACATGATCTTTGGAAGTTAAGTTTTTAGCCTCGCCTTTGCCTCCAGACATGCCTTGAACTGGGACATGGGCAAAACAGTATCTCTCAACCTGAAAATAAAAACGCAAAACTTGTTATACTATATGTTTGTGAAACACAAAGTGTAAACTTTGTTAAATTTTTCTAGCTGGCAACCCAATAAGAAAAAAATAATGAAGAAGAAATTGGGACCAAATTTCAACATCGGTCAGGTTAGGGCAATCTCTTTGAATAAATAAAATGTAGAGGGCCTACATAGGAGGGGCCATAAGGAGCGTGGGGAGCCCGGGGCTGCAGGCTGCAGCTAATCCCCCCCCCCTACCCACTCTAAACAATTATCAGTTTGAAGAGATTTTGTGACTTAAAACATGCAAAACTTTTGAGAAAAGGTCAGAACTCTTGATCTGAATGGTTTGCACCCAGTTCCAACTTTGTCAGGATACAGCCTGTGGATGTCATGGGAAGGGATACTGCCTGCAAGGGCAAAGGTGTCCAAAACTGACATACCACAAATCTTTGGAAACTGCTGCAGCCTGCAAGACATTGAGGGCGCATGAGACCACAGGTCTGCAGGACTGTTGGTGCAATACAAGACCATAGATGGTAAAAACAGTGGGTTCTCGAGACCAAACGTTCTTCTTTTTACGTGCTATAAAACACACATGTACGTACCGAACAAAACCAAGCCAAACTCTACCTGGACAAAGGACACAGTACATGTGAATTTTTTTTATGAAAGAATTCCCATGCATATATGGTGACAATATAATACAATAATTACACATCAGTAAAGACAATATGTAAGTGTCAAATAGCCCGTGAAATTAATTACACAGTCATAAAATGAAAAACTCCTTCTCAGAAAGACGTATCTCTTTTGCATCGATAACCCGCATGTTGCACCTTGGTCCTAATTAGGCCAAGTACCGGTGCTGATGCATTTTTACATTTTCAAACACATGCATTGATCGTGAGTCTAATATGGACTTGTGTGGAGTTTTCTAATGTACTTAGTATTAAAATTCAAAAGCTTTGCAGTAAAGTCAGATTTGACTTGCAGAAAGTACTATAGTACGGCCCTTTCAATCTCGTGGACCTTTGGTCTTGTAGGCCCAAATACAATTTCAGTCTCGTGGGAAACCTTATCTTGAAAACTGAGCTCTCCAGTTTCGTTCATGTAAGCCACGAGTGACCTTAATTTGCACATGATGATATAGTTTTGACCCTTTTCTCTCAATATAACCCATAATTTATCATTCCAACTTTGTAAAAAGTAGCAAAAACGGGAGTTTTATGAGCAAAATATAAACCTGGAAGAGAAAAAGTACTGTTCATATCAATATTCATGACCTATTTAAACCCACGCATGCGCACAACCTAAGTATCGACTGTAAACATACGTGCAATCTGTATAGCTTGCGAAGTACTTTTTAGTTTTAAAAATAGACGACGGGCGACAACAAACCTTTCTCAAGGAATTTATGTGTATATGAGGTGGCTTAGATGCAAAATCGTACTATCTCTGGCAAAGCTTTGAAATTGAACTGTTTTTTTTTTTGTTTTTTTGTTGTTTTTTTTGTTTTTTTTTTTGTTGTTTTTTTTTTTTTTTTGAATTGTCATTATTTAGTGACTTTGTGGCTGGGCATGGCACCCTTCCAAGGCTGATACCGGGGATGGATCGCTCAATACCTACCCTTAATGCTCCACTGGACTTGAAACATAGGCGTTCTCATTCTCAGCTCTAGGTTCAGGTTTGCCTACGTAGCAGGCTGTGCGGCATACTCCTCATTCAGTCTACTCGGCGGGGTAGGCTCAGGTTGACGTTTCTGAAATCCACGAAACATACAATCACATACACTGCATCGACCATTGCATTAACGTGACGGGTGCAACCGAGAGTTGAACTGTAGTCCAGTGTCTGGGTTGTTAAATGGCGGCCCGAGGGCCACGTCCGGCATGCGACAAAAAATGTGGTTGATAAATAAACAAATGAGCCAACAATAGTCACATATTTGTCCGAGATATATTCTGGTGCGGAAGACTCAGTTTTGTTCCTTGAAATAAAGTAAAGCATACTTGAAATGTGTCGAAAAGGTCTTTTTCGAAGCGCTTCGGACACATCTGTTAGATCATTTATTTCACTACTTCGTTAAGGAAAGCTTCGGTGCAGTTACTGTTCCAAAGGGCTATGCAATCAGGAAGGTGGCTAAAGTTTCCCCACGCATCTTGGTAAAATTGACATAAGTATAAATTAGTGGGAAATTTTAGTGGAAAATTCCGACTGCGCACTCTAAATTTTCAAGTATACCCCAGTTTTGCAGATTGCTATAAAAGAACATTCCTATTTTAAGGTCAGTAAAAAGAAAAGTCCTTCCACCGAAATCATTAAGACCGTGTTTCCATTTTAAGTCATGTTGGGGCATTTTTGCCTAACATTTAACCCCACAGGATAATACGAGTGGTCAGGTCATAGCTGATGAAAGCTTATAATTAATCACGTATGCACTAGAGGTACAGTGGACTGCATATTTTTTTCGAAAGATTGATCTTTTAATTTCTTGAACCAAAAATGGTCCCAAACTACCAACATTTTCGCCCTCTTCGCGTGCTTTTCCATATTTAAGTTCAATTAAGAAGATTAAAGTAAGTCAACCAACTTATCTACAAGTTCACTGTGTAGTCAAACCGATGGGCGGTTTGTCCGACATAGATTGATCATATCAGAGGAAAGTCTTCCAGACCAAATAGCATGGGCTTACAGATTTTGAGGGCCATTTGCTTCTTCATAGAAGAAGAATCGGCCTAAAAGTTGTCTCTTATTTGCATTTCTTAATTGAAGTGTTTCTTTGTTTAAATTATGAGACCTCGAATTAAACGAATGCTTAGGTACATCATGCAAAACTTGCGGTTTAAGCCATTTCCAAAAATCCAGAAGATTTTTAACAACTGTATACTTGGCGCACTATACATACCAACCGATATCATGATAAAGCTCACCGTCCAAGGCGCGGATCCAGATGGGGGTCCAGGGGTCCACCCCCCGTGCTCTTGGCCACCAAAAAAAATTTCAAGGAATTTTTCTCTAGGAGAAACTGAGCTAAAAGGGCTAAAACTATTCATTTTCAGACCAAAAAGTGTCCAAATTGAGGTGTTCATTCATCCCTTCACCCCACCAGTTTTAATTATAGCTCAAATGATACGCCAATGAATTGTCTCCGTGAGACTTAGTAGTTTCAAAAGCTGCAGAGGTGTATAGCTCTTCCCGAGTGAGTTTCTGCAGGTGTTTTGCATGGCCAAAACTTTATCTCGAATTGAATGGGATTACCTTCTGACATATAGATGACTAAATTCTACCAAAGTATTATAAAGTGACCATCTGGCAAAATGAGTCCAAATGCACTCTGAAGGAGAACGAAAATGACACCAGAGGAGACGTGGAGAAATGAACGTCCCATGGTTAGACTTCACAAAGGGCACCTAGACGATTAACACCGTAAATTGACAAACCGTCTGTCTCAACTTGACAACTTCGGAGAGCATTCCGAGTCATTTTGCCAACACGGTTCACGTACGTAGTACATGTTCGTCGATTACACGTTTTTTTTTAGCTCATACCACAAGTAGTATGAGCGTATGGCATTATGCTTTCTATCTATCATTCTATCATTTTATCTATCACTGAATTTGTCATGGGCGCAGATCTGTCTTGGGTAATGGTGGGGACACGTGTCTGTTCCCTGATACTCTCTAAGCGGAGCGCGACCATAGGATCGGGCGGGATCGCGCGTAGCGTAACAAGACATTTTTTTTTTCGCAAGTATAACTCATTTACTCCCAGATGGCTGGAAATTACACCTCCCAGAACCAATGATGCTCCCAAAACTCCATAATTTTTAGATCTCATGGCTTAGAAATTGAGTTTGGAAAATAATTCAAGTAGACTTTTGTATACGATGGGTCTGGGGTCCTCTCCCAGAAAAACAACCATAGACTGCCGCAAAGGCCATTTCCGTCCTTTATTTAACAACTTTAGATAAATATAATAAAATAATAACGGGTGGTACTTCAGCGGAGACAGTGTCAATAGTGATAAATCTCGTCTTTTACAGCATGTCATTTGCATAATGCTGGATCAAACTGCGCCAAAGTCCTTTACAGGGGAATAAGAAAATCTATTCAAGACAAATGTGTGTGGACACAGTACATTATATCCCCACTGTAACATATTGGGAGGCAGGGAACAATTGACAGATTACTCAGACATCTTGTTTTCTTGACAACACGTGAGAAGAGATTTATTTCAGCTTGTTTTTACAAGGAATGCCGAAT
>WURT03650397.1:0-19094 GCA_009936505.3 Holothuria glaberrima
GACACAATAATTATTTTCATCAAAGATTTGCCAGAACTTTAGTAAGAAAAAAGCAATTTTGTATGTCAGTTTCAGGGGTTAAGCTATGGAATTCCTTTTCTCAACATCTAACAGGCTGCAAAAATGTCAAGAAATTTAAAAAGTTACTAAAAGAACAGCTGTTAACATCCTATCCATAAAGTAGATAAAAGGTTCACCTACCCTAGTGTAACTCATGAATTGTTCTCAACCATTCTTTGTTATTGTGTTGTTATTGTGTTGTAAATTGTGTGTTGTAATTGATTGATTGTATGTACTACCTTAAGTTAGGGGAAAAATTAATCATTTTTTTCTCCTTTTCCATACATTGATGTTTATCAATTATTCTTGTCATTAGACACCGTTTATCTGTTCATTGCTGGAATAAAATAAATTAAATTGAATTGAAATGTGCATTCGACGGTCACCCCATAGGCCTGACAACAATAAATAATAATACCCTATTAATTGGTTTTTAGGCTTCAATAAACCCTGCCTAACTTCTGCAAAACCGTGTAAGACAACTTGTATGAAACTTGGATGTTGTTGGACGATAGAATAAGAAACAAATTTCAATTAAAGGTGTGTTTTTTTAGCCTTGTTGGGCCCTGGCCTAGGCTTAATGGTACAACTGCAGAATACAACGTCACTCCAGAACAGTGCCAATGTTACATGCTATATATATATATGTATATATTTATATAGTTGAATTAACCTATTTCTCGTGGCAATCAGTCAAAATCTCAGAACAAAATCCTTACAAAAAGGAGCATTGTCATTAACTTTACATCCTCCAAGCACACTTGTTCAAATCACTTGTCCCAAATCAGTTTTCAGACATAATACTCTTCGAAACACAAAACACACCAAAAACAAAACAAAAAAAAATTCACCAAAAAACTTGCAAAGGACTTAACACAACGATGGCTGTCGGAAAAAATGCTGTTATGTTGCAGCGTGCCTGCCCAGTGCCATGTTACTTTGCACGATTCTGGTGAAAAGTTTGGAATTTTGACCATTTATTATGTAGGCTATAACTCTGTTTCACACAGTTTTTAAATTCTCAATTCGCTGTATCTTCTTCACATTCATGAGGAATGCATGTGCCAGTGGTGCATTCATTTACAGTGGGTGAAATTACTAACAAGATTAAATAGCCTTAGAGTGTCACTTCATCCAGTTCTTCGTGCTTTGCAGAATATAATAATTTCCGTCACTGAAGAGTTCCATGAATGAGATAATACTGACATTCAGGACACCGTGACTGTAACATTTGGTTTGTCAGGAAGATACATGTGTATTCGACTATTTCATCATTTGTATGTCACCATTTGGATACTATTCTTTTGATGAGTATTTGACCACAGTGCTGGACCTGCTGTAAAGTTGAGATCATGAGGACTCCCTGTCACATCTAAGCTAAGCGTTCGATATGCAATCACTTTGCCACTACAAATTTTGGAAACTAAGATACTTTACGAGTGAAAAGAAATACATGATGGTTCTTAACTCACTTTGGTCAACCGTACAACAAGATTCCTTTCAGAATGACAGGAATTAGAACCTCTCTCCCCTACCATCTTTGTTCCATCTAAGATAATATTTCAGATAATTAAACGATGTAGCCTTTGTGGAACCACGGTTGAGGCTTGCACAAAAATACAAATGTTAAACGTTCATCTGAAATGCTGGCAAATCTCAGATTCATCTCTGCTTTCGCAACAAAAACTTTGAGAGCATTTTCAATCTCACTCTTTTACAGCTAATATTTAGTCTTTATTTTAGATCCTTCACAAACGCCACTCTTTTAGATTTAGAGAGCACAAATACCTTTAACGTGTGACAAGATTTGGATGATTAAAGGGAATTCAGATGAGGAGATTGAAGCAACCACTGAATATTACAGTTGAAGTACCTAAAATGGATGACAATTTGCAGTTTTTGCCCAAATGATTTCATTTGCAAGGCTGTGTATTGGTTAACCCATGCTCTTTTGTCTGTCATAAAAATGACCCACCCTTAACTGATTCAATTACATTAACATCGTTAATTGTTAGGCAGTGTACGCTTATATTACTAAGGTTTGGCAGCTCTCTGGCCAACTTCCCCGTCAGTCTCCGGCCAAACTGTCTTACGTTTGGCCAAAGGTGGTCAAACTGAAGGGACGGGGATTGAGCTACGCACTAGTGTTACTTGGAGGGTGTCATACATAAACCAAAACCGTAACATCCACAACAAAAAAAAAATGCATTTCTATACATATGGTCACTGCACAACTTTCTTAATTCACTTAACAAATCCATTTAACATCTGCGCCAAGTTACCATTTTTCAAAAATTTTCAATTATGAAAATTTTCCACTCTTCACATAGACGTAACAAAAGCATAGTTAAGCCAATCCGGCCCAGGGAATTCCACGAGTTTACTCAAATGGTGAATTGAACAACCAAATAATTTAAACCTTTTCCACAGGGATCACTATTTTAAGGTGATGGGACACTGCTCCAAAAATCCCATCAAGGACAGCATTCTCTGAATAGGTGGTTTACGATAATAAGTTCACCCGTGCCAACTACTCTGGCAATGCTTTCGGATAGCGGTAATCGAAAATGAACAAAATGTGAATAATTGCGTGCAAGCCAATGTGTTTATTCTAGGAAAGGTTCTGATCAAACGGTCCCAGAACCGGAAACTGGTTAAATATTTTATTACAATTAGGTTGAAGATGAATCAATTTTTGTCCCTTTTGAAGCACACCTAGTCAAATAATTGATCAGATTCCCGGTAGGTGTCCACTTGACCACATTCGGTTTAAATTTGATCAGCCCTTTGAACAGTGTATTTCATTGCTTTACGGAGAGAAATTTGCAGTCGGCCGTTGAAGTTGTGGTAATTACTGTTGGATAGGTCGAGGCAGCACCCTCCCAGAAAAGTTTACTTACCTCTATTATAGAGGAGGTACAAACAAACACATACGGTGTCATGGTCGATAAGGGTAGCTCCATTTGAAGCAGAGAAGTGTTTTGCATGCATGTAAATCTTGTACATTTTCCATTAAATTATAAGGCTTGTGATCTATTGTAGGGTAGACGATATTCAGTTATTTATGTCCATCAAAACTTCTTTAAAGCAGATAACTTATTGGGTTTTTGTTAACATTCAATGTAAGAAGTCGGGAAGGGAAAAAAGGGACGGGTATGCACTTGTCACAGAAGCATTTCTTGGAGAGACTTTAAAACGGCGAAAATGTGAGTGAAAGATTAAAGATAAAACCGCTTGAAGGAAAAACGATATTAAACCCAGTAGTCGGTCCTAACGGCCTTTATGCAGTTTATGAAGAATGCTGTTGGGGATTTAGATAGCTCTATATGTTGAATGAGCTACCTTGTTATTTTTATTACTACTTTTGAACGACTTCATTGAAAGCTATCTATCTGCCTTTTTCTGTTTTATCTTTTACACTTTTGGCCAACAGCACTCATTTACATTATTCAACCATCATCTTGTGGGTTATGCCATTTCCATATTTTTCGGACAAACATTTGATTGTTGGAATCAAGTTAGCGATTTCACGTTTTGCAGAAAGTGTATAGCAAAGAAGAGATCTTGGAAACTGTTATTTTATCATTTGTCACAATATGATTGATATAATTAGATCTCCGACCTTAGCATTGAATCTTTTAATTCCACGTTAGTTTCCATATTGTCGTGTGATCTGAAAATATTTCTGAAAGAAAATGTCAACAATTGAAAAAGATCTTGCGATCTCGAGTACTATTTGATTTCTTGCCGAAAGGAAACAAATCTTTGTAATTACGAGGGCGATTGTGTGTGCATGTGAATGTATGTGTTTGTAACACTTGGCTTGTAAACACGGCATCTCAAGACAGCAATGATGGATAATGTCCATACTTTGTATATAGAATTATCATATCAGGAGGGAGATCAAATTGTTTTTTGGTGAAGGCCAAAGGTCATGTGAGGTTACCAGAGGTCAAAAACTGAAAATGAAAACACGATTTCTAGGTAGGAAGCATGGATGTTTTCATACTTGGCATTTAGATGCGTTATAATCAAAAGATAAACCCTATTGATTTGGTAAAGATTAAAGGTTATCTAAGTCACCGGAGATGAAAATAAAAAAGTCTTAAAAGCTGCTTGTAAAGACGATATCTCAAGATAGCAATGATGGACAATCCTTACACTTGGTATATAACTTTACCATATTAAAAGGAAGAACCCACTTGTTTTCACTGGTCATTTGAGAGAAAAAAACTATATTTCAAGACATTGATGATGGATTCTTTACATACCTGGTAAATAGATATGTTACTTTAAGAGAAAGAAAACCGTTTGGACTTGTTAAAGATCGAAGACATCTGAGGTCATCAGAGATGAAACTACGAAAACTTCGTTAACTAAATAGACAGTGGGCGGTACCTCCAAATTGTGTACGGCGTTTGATTACAAGCGAAATGTTAAGGTTGAATTCAAAGAATCAAAAGATGAAATTACAGAGAAAACTGTTATTTGAATTACCTTCTTATGAACACGTGTAAAGGATGTTGTCATGGAGGGGGCTACAAGAAATTTTGACTGAGGTGGGGCAAAGTCACGTTCGTATTCAGTGAGGTTCGGACGATCCCTCGGCAATACTAATAGTTCCCTCCGAATAGTGCAAAGGAGGTATTATTATGCAGTAGTGTGATGCCACATGCATGTAGTTTTCAAAAGCTTTTCAAAAACTATGTCAGGCAGTCAGTCATGGGCTGACTACTTTAAAAATGAATACCCACATATCAGGCTGTTGCTACTCCACAGGGGCGGATTAAGATACAGGGCAAACATGCAAACCGTCTTGATCTATTTGTATAAAATGAGAGCCACCCTGAAATATTTTGCTGTTTCTTCCATTGTGTCACAACCTGTTTCAGCTTTGCCTGGAAGCCATAAAATGTTTGTTTTCTGGATTATTTTTTCAAAGTAAATCGAAAATTTAGATCATGAAGAGACTTGAAACTGATGAAATGGATACACTATTTTCGATCTCAGCACTGTTTCAAAACAAAATTTGTCAAAGAGGGAGGGGAATTCCCCTAACAAATAACAACAGTTCGTCCTATATGAAAACAACCCACTAGTCAAAAGTCTCACTTCAGCTTTGATTGGATGTTTGGTGTGTTTATTTTAAATTAACTGATACGGTATACTTTAGTAAAGAGGTGAATAACCTATTGCCTACAATGGGCCATTTGACAGTTATAAGACTGCTCGTGGGCCAACGTCGCTGTCAATTTGGACAAGAGAGGGAACCTTTCTCCTATGAGAAACAATACGTTTAGGCTACAGTCCGGTTAAAATTTTTTGAAGACGAATACCTTTGCTAATCTGGCCAATGGATGCCCGGGTTAATCTGCTTTTAGCCGTGGATGATAATCAACACAGGTAATTTGATGTGTGTCTGTGTATCTCTCAGTGTGGGTGTTAAAACATTGTGCAATAAAACCGATGGTCAATATTTTTACTGCAGTTATTTTTAATTTATCTTTTAGGATTCGGGATGTTCCTTCCTTATAGAAACAATCCTTTGTAAAAGCTATTCCAAAAAAAGTCAGTTATATCGTGCATGAACGACCTACGCCCTTGCACTTACAGTCGTGTCAATAAAAAAAGCTTGTTTTTAGATCATTTAAAGCCCCTTGTCACTCCCTTTTTAGACCCTTTGCAATTTGCGTACAATCCTGGTCTAAGCTGTGAAGACGCCAATCTCGTACTTCTTCAATGTTTGTATTCACACTTAAAGCACAATGTTTTTTGATATCTTATCGGCCTCTAATACAATTCAGCCTAATAATTTTCCATACTCATGAGTTTAGTGACCAATTGGTTTGTTAACTCATGAGTATGGAGATACTTCATGACCCGCGATGTGAGATATTTCACATGGTCACATTAGGTGGGTCATGACGTATCTTATTACAAATAGAACACAGTTTGTTAAATACAGTTCAACTTGCCGTTCAAAAATCATGCCATCTAACACAGCGTTTCCGCATGGTACTGCTCTGACGCTCTTTCTTTTTACTCTCTACACGTCTGATTGCAGATCCCTGGAGGTGTGTCCTGATGACACAGCTATGGCTAGGCTTATTCATGGAGATGATGATACGGCATACCTCCACCAGCTGCAATCATTCGTAGACTGTTGTGATTCTAACTTTTTGCTATTAATTATCTCTAAAACAAAACAAATTATTATTGATTTTAGGCGTAACGTTAATACACTACCGCCGATAAGTATCAAGGGTGAGGAAGTAGTTCGTTTTTCAAGTTCAAAATATCTGGGTGCGGGTTTGAATAATAAGATGACTCTGGGGATCACGTGGATGTAAATATTAAGAAGCTGATCAGCAGACTTTATTGTCTTCTTGTCCCATTCCAACGTCCGCTCCGTAATTTCTTTTATAAGGCTACCATCTGTGGAGTTTGAAGGTCTTTCTTGGTCTACTTGGGTGGAGATGTAACCAAGGTTGAACGGGATCGTATTGATAGTATAACTTCGAAAGCTGAAAGGGTTATTGAGATTTCTCAGTCTGGTATATCAGTGCCTGCTCCAAGCCAAGTTGGACCCTGTGTGGAAAAACTTTAATCATCTTTTATATCACCAATTCTATAATAATAGTATTTCGAAAGGCACTGGCAGAATGAAACTTCCCGAAATTAGGACTAACCGTCACTGAAACTCATTCATAGCTCGTGTAATAAGACTTTATGATGTTTCTTTGAATCGTTAGGTGGGGCCGTCGCTTTCGTTAGTTTTGCTAGTGTTTTTGCTTTGCGTTTAATCTTTGTTCTTTTTGTCTTGGTCTCACATTTCAAAGGGACAATGCAGTCACCCCAATGAAGAATTGTATAGTAGACTATCCTATTTCCTTGATGGCTCTTGAGAATAATGTGACAGTATTTTTCTTACTGAATTGTAAAATTTACTAGGAGCAACTGCTTGGTTTACCTTGAACATGGAATATTTATGTCCTAAAATACCATGAAAGATACTTGGAGGAGAAATAAGAAAAAATTTGTGACATTTAGCTATTGTTTCAAAATAAGTTCTGGGCGACTGCTTATGACCTTTAATGTTTAAATTGTCTCCTTTGTTTCATTGTACATACTATGTATGCTATAGTCTTTATATTTCTACTGTTTTATGTGCCAGTATTTCAATTTCTTTTTACGGAGTAATAAAGTGTTCTCTTCCTGCCTTCCTTCTTTCTTCCTTCCTCCCTCCTTCCATTCCTCCCTCCCTTCCTCTCCCTTCACTCACTCACCTACTCATTCACTCACTCATTCACTCACTCACACACTCACTCCTCACTCACTGACTCCCTCAGGGATTCACTCAATCACTCAATTACTCATTTTACTTACTTATCCCCGACAGCTGTAAAAGTTTGGACATTTAACTCCAGCTTTATCGTTGCATCCTGTAAATGACACTATGATGCGCAAAGCTAAGCAGATAACAAATATCACAACGTGGTCGTTTTTTTTTGTATTTTTTCACTGACGACAGTTCCATTTGGTATGTATGAAGTACATGCAGTAGCACACAAGCAACCGAAACGAACGCAGGCGAAGCGCGACAAGAAAAAAAAGGCATTTTTGAGGGTGCCTTATAAATGCTTATTCATCGCATTGATATGAAAACTTATTCACTTCTTAAATTTAAACTCACTCAAGGAAAAGGGAGGGGATCTAACCCATGGAATCCACCGGGACTGATACGGTGCGAAGTGGGTTAATGTGTGCATTTATACTTTACAATGCATGCTTCATGGTGCAACCTGTGATGTGTAGTACAATACTAGATAAATGGTAGATAAAATTATTAATCGAAGCCCACAGCTTGATTTTGCGGATTACTTTCGTTGTCACGTGTTTTTCCACTACTTATGGTACTCGGTACACCTTTTCGTGCACACACGTTCAACATGAACGTATTGGCATAGCCAACAGATATGCAGGCAAAAGAGGGGATTTGTTCTTTTCCACCTACTTATGTGGCTCGGTGTACTTTCTCATGCATGCAAGTTCAACATTAACGTGTTGGTACAGCGAACAGCTACGCATGCGAAACAAACAAATTTTCAAAATCCATTCGTTATCAAGCATACACATTCAACGTGGACGTATCGGCATAGGAAAAGGTAGACATACGAAACGCATGCTGCTTACATGTACTTCAATACCCTGTGACTTCACTGTCTCGCAGTTTACTACGCCGTGCTAGAATGATTCACCGACTGTTACGCAGTCGAAGTGCGTAAGTCCACCTGAAGACTATTGAGTTAAATTCCAACCATCTCATTAAATGTGCTTAATAGATAGTGTAGTCAAATGTTGATCGGGTGGTTAATTATTATAATGATCGTAATAATATTGAAACAAGTTATCATTGCAATCCGCAAAGTTCATGTACATAGTGTTGTAACAACTGGTAAGGGGCTTCCTCTAAGGGGGAAATAATTAACATTTGAGAATTTTTTTTTCGTTTTTTTTTTGAACAAAAACGTGATTTGGGGAATTTTCGTTCTATAACCATAATTATTTGCTTGTCAAAATACTTTCGGGCTATTTCTAGTAGCAAGGTATCATTTTACAGAAAATTAAGACTATTTCAAAAGGTCAAGATGTTAAAGGTGTGGAATTACTGTGTGTAACGTTCCTTGTGAAGAATGGGTAAGTATGTGAAAATGCTATGCCATCGACCGAAGTTCGTAGCTAAATTTCGGCTTCAAATTACATGTTTGAGAAAGTTTGCTGTTGCAAAAGTATTATGTGCATGTGTACCGATTGTGAAAGATTGTTGATGGAAGAGTACTGGTGCAAATATAGTGGTTTTTAGAGCGTTAGAGGTCCCCCGGACATTATGCGCAAGGCTTGTGTTTGAGCGAACGGAATCATACAGCACTGTTCAAACTTCAATGGCTTGTCCCTTTCAGGCTCTACACAGTTACAGGTGATCGGTACTAGTAAAGGCAGTAGAGTCATTCACATGCGTAGAGAGTTGTTCGAGACTGGAGGGGGGGGGGCTGAATAATGTTTCGGATCGTCGTCCTGGGGAGGGGTCTAAAAGGAGGGGTGTCCCCCTCCCCTCTTGATAACGTATGAATATTTGAGAAACCTTAGATGCATGTTGGTGCATCATTGGTAAAATACTGCAAAATTTTGACACTTTTTACAGTAAACTTTTGAAATTTTAAGGGGAAATTTTTTTGGTTAGTTGAGGGACTTTAGATGCAATTTGATGCATCGTTTTGGACAATGTTTAAAGACAAATATTCTTTATCTTAATGTATATGTTTAGTGTGGTGTTATTAAAATTCTCATTTGGTGACTGCTCTAGGCTTGACATCAAAGTTTGAAATTCAAAAGATGCAGAGTAGCTCATATTCCACACAATGCAGAGAGACAGAGAGAGAGAGTGTGTTTAGATTGCACATTATGGCCAGTTTTATGCTCACCAGGACTTGAGCTTAGGCAATAAAATACGTTTGTGTCTCTTAACCAATAAAATACGTTTGTGTCTCTTTAGCAATAAAATACGTTTGTGTCTCTTAAGCAATAAACTACGTTCGTGTCTCTTAAGCAATAAAATACGTTTGTGTCTCCACAAGGAGGAGCTTTACTTAGTTATGTGAGAAGTTACAAGTTGCATAGATGGGAGAACTAGAACTGTTTGGGATGATGAGAAATGCTCTTTAATGTAAATTACTGTAAAGTTTTGTCATTTTTTTGTTGAAAAGTTTTGACAATTTCTTTGGAAATTATTTTGATACTCGAGGATTCAATTTGGTGCATTATTTTGGACACATTTTAAAGTAAATTACTGCAAATTTTTTATATTTGTTACAGTGGAGACAAATAAGGGTTTTTCGTCCTTGGAAAGTTGGGGCTGAGGCATACTTCCGCCCTCACATTTTTTCGCTGGGAGGGCTGTCGTCCCCAGCCCCGCTTCCCACGCCCTTTGAATCATTTGTATCAAACTGTCAGCCATCATGTAGTATTATAACCTCGGCTCTCTGGCAAAGAGCCAAAGGGTGAAACCATACTAATACTGCCAAGTGTATTTAAGGTGTGTTTTCTACAAGGGGCTTCAATACTGCAAGTACAGAAATATCTAGTTATAAATTTAAAGTTTAAAGTATTCCTGAAATTACTTTCATGAATTCCCTCGCGGTCCATACCAAATTGTCTAACAGACCGGAGGTTCCTCACCTCTTCTTTAAAAACATTCTTGGAACTCGGTTATAAACTATGGCAAAACACGACTTTTGCCCCTCTGAGCTCTCCTATGCACTATCGTCTACTGTATCAAATAAAACACTGACTGGGGGTGCTTTCGGAACATTCAGTCAGGTAATGTTTGATCAGACACCGATAAAGCTGATTCGAATTGAAAAAAAATCTCATTTTACATTTACACTCACACACGCCCGGCATCATCGGTGGTTAAGGATTCAGTGATTTACCAAATAAAAGTTTCCGTATTGACCCTTTTTGGGAAGTTCAACGACACATGAAAATACAATAAAGCAAATGTCATGGAGTCACTTACAACTTATGTTGCCGGCAATGGCTTTATGGAACATTTTTTTAGAAAAAGAAATATCTTAGTACTGTACTGGCCAGTTAGTGATGATGGCTTCCCCATTTACAGACAGTGTGACATTCTATCATCTTTCTTTACCACAAACTAGAATTCCCTCATTAAAAAAGCTGAATACGAGCCTCAAAATGAATTGAAATAAAGACAACTCAAATTAATTCACATGTCAGTTGACGAAAGACCCAATAAACCTAGGTCGAATTTTGAAATAACCACAAAATACGCACTTGACGATCACGGAGAAATAAACAACTCCATGGGTAACTTATGACATTTGTGAAATATAATGTATGATGTACAAATTTAGAAATAGGTCTACTTTCTGAACCATTTCAAACTACATGTTTTACTTTTTCGGAAGGTTAAAGACCATGCTTTGGAAAACTCGTGCCCCTATGGCGAGCCGTTAATGGATGTTGTAAAAGTAGGATGATTAGAAATACCATTTATTGAACGAGTTGTTTGAGGGCGTTGCGGATAAGAGCTCGGTCTCTTTAAATTCTTAGATGAAGTAGTGGATTAGAGCTCTATTTCTCACGCAGTAAATCTTTACTTTTTTATTTCATCTTTTGTTATTCACTTTTTTGTATGGTTCAAAGGTCATATGAGGTCAGCAAAGGTGAAGATGTAAAATCATAGTAAAAATAAAATAGTCAAGAAGTGTAAATGTGAGAGACGAACCGAGTCACTGCAACAAGTATTCCCTTTCAGCGGGAAATCACTAAGCCTTCGGGCTTTCTGGTTTAAGCGTCGGCACGAGAAGACTGTTAACGCAGTCGCCAATTTGAAACACTTTGTGACAATAGCGAAACATCTCACTGTCAAAGAATAATTAAGTTAGACTAAACATTTACTTCCAACTTGGACAGGTCTACGTACAAGGTGTGTTAAATGTTTGATTTTAGTGTATAATCATTCTTCGGTTATGAGTACAAGATACCTTTTCTATCTCCATGGCAGCTACAGGATTGTCATTTCATTGCACGCGCAAAACGTGCCATCTAATGTAAGTGACCGAATCTGACCTCTTCCTTATCTGGTGCAGACCATGGTTTTCAGGATCGTATCTAGATTTCGTAAACAGAATAATGACGCTGTGGAATGAGGGTATGATCAAATTTCTCATCACGATACTTCGATGGTGAATGAAATAAGAGATAGTTCGACAAACGTTATTAAGGAAACTCTTACCCCCGTCTTCCTAGCGAGTATGTATATCGATCAATAGTTTTAATATGTGCAATCATCTTACATAATCATATCCCCCGTTTGATTAGCTTCTATTTAAATGATATTGTGAAGTGGTGTAAGGAAAAAGCAACTTATCTTTGCTAAGGGAGGGAAAAGGCTTGACAATATGAGGTTATATTTTACAATTTTACAATTTACGTACACCTATCTGTAAACACGTTCGAATGGTTGAAATAACGTTGGTGTATATCTGTTTTTAAATGCTACCAAATGGCGAAAAATAATCTTGTGTATTTTATTGTTCTTTCTTGCCTTTACGAAGGGGTGTGTCCGTGTCACGCCCTGGAATTTTTCACCCATGGGAATTCAAGCGTTATATTTATATATATATATATATATACATATATATATACATATATATATATATATATATATATATATATATCTTGTAACACTGGCGCGTTATACGTGTCAGCTGTGGAGCTTTGCGGAGCCTTGAGGAGCACTTGGGATTATGTGGAGCTCTCAGATCAATGTATTTAAGCGTTGTCTACTACTTAGATCATTTATTGTACAAGCGTTGTGCCTCAGTGGGATTATTGTTTGCTGTTTGAGATTATTCACAGGATAATCCCCCCTTTTTAAATGTCTCTTATTTGTTTCTGCTGTAGTGTTTTACATATGTGATGTAACTTTATGTAATATTACGCAATGAGGTATTCGCTTCACAAAGGGTTACTTGTATTTTCACATTCCTAAATTTAGCATTGAATGGTTCTACAGCTGTGGATTATTTTAGGCATTTTTAGCTGTTATTGCCAGTTAATTTTATCTTTATGTTGAATGGGGTGATTTTTTTAAAGCCTATTATTAAGGGGATCATTTAAAAGAGGTACACGTGTACAAGCTAGAGAGTCTCACACTCATATTCTGATACTCTCGGTACACACCAGGACAGCTAGCAGCTAGGAGAAGGACAACTTAGCAAGGTAGCCTGCACTGAAAGTTACTAGCAGGCCAACGCCCTTAAGCTATGTAGCTCGTGTTAAAAGGCACCTCTGAAGTTAAGTTTGCCTAGTACTGTTGCTGTTATGTCTTGCCAACTACTGTTTATTATACATCCAGTCAGTTTTACGTGGGCCATGTTTTAATTTATCAAAAGTTGTTTTTATTATTGTCAATAATACACCGTTGAAGCCTCTACAGTTGTTTCACTCGTCTTTGTGTTGTTCCCTCGGAAGTCGTAAGTGGCCAATCAAAATACAACATCATCGGCCAAGGATCCCAACCTGCCGGCCTCACGCTACCCAATCTCAACCCCTTCTCCCCCAAACGTTACAATATATAAGCCCACATAAGCTTATACTCATTGCTATATATATATATATATATATATACTGTTGCAACGGATAAAGACTTTAAAATGTGAAAGGACAACGTTGGGTAGCATTTATAACAATTTACAAGTTAAACACTGTACACATTCTCTTCCTTTCATCAAGTATTGGGAGAGATGGCTAGGTATTGCCAAACCAACTGTAACTGTTACAGTTCAAGATCTTTCTTTGAATTCCTGCTGCTGTCCTATTATTCATCGTTTCTTCTGTATTCATTATCTCACTGTTGTTGGACTGTCTGTTCGTTCGAGGCTTTCGGCGTTTTACTGCGTCAACCTGTAAGATGTTACAGCCTTTCGGAAGGTCAGTCTGCTGAGTGTGTCAGCCTTCTGGAGTAAGCAGTCTACGAGAATGCTAAGCGTGGGCTAGTTAATGCAAAATCATTCATTAAAGTTTTCGATTTAGAGTTATATTACTAAGGGGGAACGGATGAATTAATTCAATCGAATTTACATTTTAACTGTGGCATGTAAATTTTACAAGAAGTAAAGAGATTTCCGTAGGCTTGTAACCATACAAATCTTTTGTTCTGTTGCCCTTTTGTACACAGGTTTCTACTATTTTTTCCATACCCTAAAGGCTAGTACTGCTTCAGCTGCTGCCGAGACTATCTGTCATCTGTGAGCTTGAAATAGCAAGAACCGTTAAACAGTAAGTCCTAAGTTTCTAAGGTTCCATCAACGCCACACCATGTTACCGAGCAGGTCGTATTGCGTAATTGCGCTGGAAACAAATCTCATGGAACGCAAAAAGATATGGCTATATTGCATCGTTATTGCTAATATTATGAATTCTCTTCTAATGTAAAATGAATTATTAATGTCAATCTAGTGCATTCATTTTCAATTCTAGAATGATAATTTACTGCGATGTATTTGTAGAACCATTCCCGAAGCACATTTGTAACATGTAGAAATTTGTATAATATCAATTTTTGCGGTGTATGTCTGAGAAGGTTAAAGGTGAATCAAATCCAACAAAATATTCCAATGCCATCGTGTTGAGGCGGCTTAGGATAAACTATCTGCATCTAACTGAAAGCTTCATTTATATTTCAATGTTGCAACAATGAACAATAATGGATACAGGATGTTTAAGTAAACCATTGTGTCATTATTTCATTGAAGACAAACTCAGTTAAGATCAGTGTGTGACTATGTAATGCGCAGGTCCATATAATTAAAACGACTGGTTGGCTTAAAAATTTCTTATCGGTTAAGTCAGGGGAAAGTGACCCTTATGTTTATTCATGAACGCTGTTGTCCGAGTTTTGCCAGTAAACGCATTCCCTAAATAGATGTAAGTAAAATGAAAACTAAGAAGTAGAACAATGTAGGAATGAAAGACCCGTCGATTAGGAATGATGCTCAGAGGGGTAATATTTGCATAACAAAGGGATGACTAGCTGACTAGAGTGGCTAATCCCGGTAGTTCGTAGGAATCAGATTTGGGAAGTTAGGATGGGCACTGCTGACCTGGGCGTCACCGTAAGCACGTCGGGCCATATACTTGTGTACTGTCTTGGTAATACCGATGGAAGGTTCCCGTCGTTGGTTAGACTGGCAGGTTTCTGTTATTTTGGAAGACATTTGGTATGTTTGTTGGCTGGCCAAGGCCATGGTTTTATGTGCTCAAGTCTCTTACCGGTGGTGACTGAAAGTGGGGCCGTCGACACTGGGACGTCGCTGGACGGTGGGCGGTCAGTAGTCCTCTATTCACGTAAGTCATTTCCTTGTTCTCATTACTGTTGCTACGAGAAGACATTTTGAGTATGGGCATAAATGTAAGTTGAGACAGAAAAAATTAAGGTAGAATGTCATTTCAAGCTCACTTTATCTGGTAAAAGTCCCTTTTACGTTAAGGAAATTTGACACTGAACTAATGCAATTGTGTAACTTTTATTATTGGACCGTGGCAATGTCTGAGAAAAATGTATGTGTGCATGCTTATACATATATTCATATCGTGTTGAGGGCATTTGTGGGAAATGATATTATTACTTGGATGTTAAACGAGGTAAAATTTCGAATAGAAAATTGCAGTTACAGGCTCAAAGAAATCACTTTGATGTGAGAGTAGCCTTGCATGGGGCATTCAGGTTATGTTCGGGGCCACTTGGGAATGTATCAGGGCTTCACCACACCCCACCCATGCCTTTGAGCAGTGAAACTCATTAGGCTACTTTTCTAGATAATCTCCGGTATTTTGTCTTACAGTCTACCATTTTCGGGGGACAAGCTTTCCTTTACACGGGGGAACGGGCGGTACCGTTGGAAACAACTCTATACGAACATTCAGAGGGATTCAACGCTCCTCCTGGACATTATTTTGACTGCGGTATTCTGGTATCGATCCACCCTTGACAATATTGGGCAGATTTTTGTGTAAACATATACATTGATTTTAGAACAGTCTCTGGGTGTATTTGTGTTGTTATATGCGGAGACCGTGAGGCTGCGATTTACTAATCGAGAGCTGCTTCTTGGAAGTAAATGTTGTAAAACAACAATGTTGTAAAACAACATTGTTGTTGACCTGAAGAGTATATATATTTGGTTCAGTCTGAGAGAAAATGAAGAAGTTACAATATAAGGGCAGGAGTTAAGATATGTAATATTTTTTGTTTGTGTTTTTTTAAAAAAGAAACTTTTCAAAAGAAAAAAAAAGATATACTTATTTCCGTTTGCAGTTGAAACGTTAGCATGTTAAAAATTAAGATCATTTTCGCTTACAAAAAATAAGAGATAATTTGAGTAATTTAGAAAATTTTCGTGCATTTATTTTATTTGGTTGCTCAATCCAAACGGTCCTGCCAACAGTGAAAGAACCAGGGCATGACAATTATCGAATTCTCGATCTAAGTTATCACAGACTACTTACATCTTTTCTTAAGAATATTTCAAAAAATTGTTCGAAAAATTAGGTTTGAAGACAATATCGGGTTGAAGATGGTTTGCAACCATCAATTGAAAACTGAATTAAACCATTAATCTATTTGTCAGATATTTTAATCGATATGTCTACATTAAAATTCCATCACCGTTGAAAGGTACTGTTATTAGCAACAAGGAAGAACCCTCATTGGGTGCAAACAGCTCATGTCATTTCTTAGCCGTCGATGTAAGGTCCACACCGAAGCCCGCCCCCATTCGTTGCACACCTGTCCTCAACCAAGTCGAGCAATCCCCGAGTACTGGCTGTGCCATGTGTACGTTCCACAGATTGCTTTTCCTGATCAACACAGATGTACATCGAACGCCTATGATTCAGGTGGTTTCGTTCAGCCATTAGGTAGCCACTGCACTCCAGCGTCCACTCTGGTGATGGACATCAAATGACCAAGATAGATGGCGCTTTACACACAGCACACGACACATCAAGCCAGTTACGAGATGCTAGAGTCGGGTGGCTATCGATTTGGTACTCAATACTGTACAGAAAAGCTCGACTTGTACCAACACCAGCAACTGGATTATCGTAATCTGGATTGTCGGGAAGACACAATTGATTGGCACCATTACCTGATCCACTGTAATGGGCACCAGACGCACAACCTACAAAAGAATCTTTACGTTTAGTTTTATGCTTTACAATTAAAAGAAAAATCTAAATATGACATCCATGATCATGGAACCTTCTCTGGTTTTAAAAAGACAAGAAATTTGAATTTTACCCCGAGTCAAAACTAAACGATAAACGGCTACTGGTTAGGATTACGATCTTGAATGAGCAGTGACGGGGTTTTCAGTGACGGGGTCCTTCAATAAAAACAATTTTTACCCCTCTATCTTCCCGTACTTTACATTATCCATAACAAACCTGCATATATTAGCGTCGAGTAGCTGGGGCATTCCTTATGCCCTCACCTTACATATACAGAGCCACTGGAGTTGCTCGGCGCGCCATGATGACGCGGCCTGGAAGACAGATGAGGAAGTTTTGTGTTTTCAGTTGACGTGAGAACTGTGGAAACAAAATGGAAAAATTTGATTTAAAAATCATAATGCCAGGAATTGACACAAACGATGAAAAACATTTCACATAGATAACTTATAACCATTAAATGTTCCTGTTCAAGTCAAGCTCGTATATGAGAACTGGAACATATATGAATGGAAAAGTCAATAAAGGTGATTAACTGGACCAACTTATTTCTCGTTCCAAATTCAATACAAGCAATTTCAACATTTTTGTTGGAAAGTAACGAAGAATCTGACGAGGGGATCCTAATGCTTGATAGGCCTATTTTTGGAATGACTTTAAATTAGGGTATTCATTGATATCCTAAATGTTGGCGATGCCACCAGGATGGAGCGGGGGGTTGCACCCATTGATCGGGGAGAGCCACAAGTTAATATTATCTATAATTTCATCAAGGCTACTGTTTGTCATAGGAGCATGTTTACTCTATTTTTTCATGCACTTTGGCAAGATATTGTTGCCCTGTGCTTTATTGTAGACATGAATTTTTTTAGTTATAGGTCAACTAAGATTACACATTTCATCCTCACAATTGTTAGTACGCTTCTAGTTTGGTCTAAAAAACCTTTAATAAAGGGGGGGGGGGGCGCGTTCACACTCTGCAGAACGTCCCTATGTGAACAGGCTGTGAAATGTGTTGGTTATGTATCTTGACAATTCAATGTTTCACTCCAAGTCACCAAATTTACCGAGATCACCTGAAAATACCTGGTTAACTGACTAATATAGCTTAGAACCGGCTTGGTCTCTTGCTCCAAACCACGAATGAATTCATTGGTTAATAAATTGATTTATTTATTATTTTAAATTTGATGCCACCACTCATGCTTCGTAATTACCGGAGAATTTACACGCATACTACCCTACGTTTAAATGTTAGTGATGACTTGGACTAAGACTGCCATTTCTATTGCGAAAAAAGCTTAGTACTGTCTACACATCCCTAGACCTTTATCTGCCACTACCGTTTCGAATCTGTTATCCCGTCACCTACACAGTGGCGTAACAAGATCCTCGGGGCCCATGAACAAGAGAAAGCGAAGGGCCCAGAGAACCAATGGTATCAATCTCCATAGTAAGGAACGGGATAAGTGTGAGACCTTTCACTCACCGGGTTCAATCCCGTATTTCATTCTTGCTTGGTATTTGAAAAGCATTTATGCTGTTGTTGATAGCTTTGTAGTTCCTTTCCAGTGTGTACTAGGTGGTTAAAAGGTCTACCGTAGGCAGAGTTACAATTTTTTGAATTTTTTTCTGCGAGTTTGGTAAGCAGCAACCCATGGATGGCATACCAGTTCCCCAAATATGTAACCTTCACAATTTTGTTCACCATTTCATTTTTAAGCATTAAACATTAAGAAAGTAGGGTACCGTCGTCGAAGAAAGAAAGTTATGTCTAACCTAAGGAGTCCCTGCCATCCCTTCCGTCTCTTCCAGGGGCCCTGGAGGCCCTGGATACCCACGAGGTCCAGCTGGGCACAAAATACAAGAACCACCAACAGAATAAGGTCTGACTGGCACTGGACATCAAACTGTTCCTGGTGAACAATCTGAGAAGTAGAATAGGATAGTATCTTGAAAAGTTCAACCCGTTTAACAATGTTATTCTAACTATATGAGTGAGTTACTTTGATAATATGTTTAACCTTTGCTTACTGTATCTAAAGATCAAACAAGACGTTCTGGTAAACATAGAATGGCCAAACATAAAAAATAGAATGACGCATAACAATGACGCTTATACTACACCTACACACGCTGTCATACTGATTATCGAATAATAATAATAATAATAATAATAATAATAATAATAATAATAATAATAATAATAATAATAA